>JBCFYV010001432.1:89206-256541 GCA_039000515.1 Timema cristinae | reverse complement strand
ACTAAAGGAAAAAAAAGAAGAAAACAAGCTACTCGAAACCCACTTAAGATTTTTATTAAATTTGATTGGGAAATTTTTATCTTTTCCCAAAACATAATTTTAAGGGAAAAATTAAAATAAGATTTTTGAAATTTTAATCATATTTTTGCAAGTTTTGAAAACAAATAACTCAATTTGTAAGATTGAAAAAATTAAAATTAAAAAAAAACCTTTTACTTGAAATATTTTTTTATAAAACCAATAGGGGTTTTTTCATAAATTACGTAAGGATTTTTTTCATTATTTGACCCCTCTCTCTCCAAAACTCCCTACTTAAAAGGAAATTATAAGTTTCTCGTTCCCTCCTCTCCCTGACTGATCTTACATAATTTTTCTTACAATTTGGTAAATTATATTATTTTAGACAAAAGGATTCGTGATGGGAAATTATAAAATATTTATCGCAGTAAAATTAGGTTTAACACAACATAAATAAATTACAGTTTTATAGTTATGTATAGTGTGTACGTCTATAGGCATATGATTATCGTCGCTAGGTGCAACCTTTTCGACTGCGCGTCTGTAAAAGTGTTTTTTTTTTAGATTTTGTCATAACCATAAGCATTTATAAAATCTTAGTTAAGAGTGGAATCTGCCCCCACCCCCACTGAAAACTTAAGAAATTTAATGATCACTCCCACCCAAAAAATCCTTACGTAATTCTTGAAAGCTTCCGAGCCATTGGCAAATATTTTAAAAATAATTATAGGTCTCAGAAAAACGGGAGTTTATTATTCGTCTTTTTGATGAAAATATGTATAAAATCCTTAAAATAAGAATAATGAACAATACGTTTCTTTCATTTATGCCTCTTGGTGGAATGTGAAGGCCATTTTTTCCATCATGTTTCTGTCAAAATGTATATTTATCTGGTTTCGCAAATATTACAAGTTTTATGTAAATGTTTACATTTTTAGACACAATAGAGAGAAAGTTCTGTTTGGTGCACCATACCATTTAAATATTGAGGCTAGTTATTGGCCTTAATAATATGGACACAAGTTAATATTAAACAACTTAATAAACTTGTTTGTAGTTTCGTCTTTATTAAAACATTATTTCTCACTTGGTAGTTACCAAAACTAATATCATAGAAGAATCATCTATTGAAAAATTGTATCCAAAGTTAATTTCGACCAAATAGTCCATTTCAACAGCAATTTAAAAATAATATATCTAAATATTAGAAGTATAAAGCACAAATATAAGGATTATATTATGTTTTCTCTCTTATATTAAACTAAATATTGATTTAATAATATTAACACGAGTGTGGATATACGTAGGATGTCACATTATTGCTTTCAATTCCAAACTACAGGGCCAATTTTGCCCGTAGAGACAATAAATGATGTGGGGGAGTTGTGGTTTTGTTAGAAGAGCTTATTGTTTTCAAACATGGACATTTGAAATTTTTAGTAAAAGTTCCTTTTTGGCTCTAGACCAGAGATAGGATTGAATTTTGTGAAATTCACCAACCTGTAAGAGATGAAAAAAGGGGGTTCAAAAGTTTCAAAATTCACCGACCATGCATTTTTTGAGCTAGTGGACATAGAGCCTTGAAATTTAAAATGAATGTTTCTGTATTGAATGGGGAAGATATTTTTTAGGGTTTTTCAAATTTAATCACCTAAAGGGTTGTAAAAGAGGGAACAAGGGCAGTAAATTCTATGTCCCCAATCAAAATGAAATTTTATATATGGAGGATTATCGGGTCGCAGAATACTAATATGAAATTAATTTCTGTACGGCAACCACACGATGGTTCCCGAGGTGTGTTGCTAAAAATGTGTGTTCAAGACTACCAAAACTAATATAAATAAATACTTTCCAAGTTGATAGAAGAATTGCAATTGTGCAGACAACTAATGGGATCACTCCAAAAAATTATAAAAGTATGAACATTTTTGTTTAATAAGTGCGACCCTGGGACATATGGAGGGGGATATAAAACAGAATAAAAACCTTTTAAGTGTGCTAGAAAACTTAAATTTGATAGTCGTTTAGGAGGACAACTCCAAATAACCAAATAAGTTTTAAAAATGGAAATTTCTAAACGATAGTTATAAAAATGAGCTGAAATATTTACAAAAACTAATAGAAACAACTAATTCCCAGTGTGGCAGAAAATTTAAATGTATAAGTAAATTAAAGGGACATGTCAAATTTACTATAAGTTGTACATTTTTAATTTTAAATGGGACCCAGCAGGCGGGGGGGGGGTTAGATGATGGGTTATAAAAATAAAAACAACTTTTAGCTGTGATAGAATATTTAAATTTGGCAAGTAGGTAGAGTGAACTTTCAAAATAACCAAATAAATCTTAATTATTTGAAATTTATAAGTGGAAGTTGAAGAAGTGGTAGGGGAAGGGAGCGAGCTCAACATTTAACAAAAACTAATATATTCAACTACATTCTGTGTGGTAGAAAACTTAAATTCTTATGTATACGGACCACTCTAAGTAAACAAAAAAATATGATTTTTTTAACTTTAGCTATGGAAAACGGGGGAGGGGGAAGCTATAGCTAGAAATAACTTTTGAGATGAGCTTAGAAATTAAAATTGAAAGACAGGTAGAAATAAAAACTCCAGATATCCAAATGAATGTTATAATTTAATATTTTTCAAAGGGGTTTGGAAAAGTGGGTTGACTTCTAATACTTATAAAAGTATTAGAAACAACCTCTTCTCAGTGTGGTATAAAACTAAAATTCTCCACATAGGCAAAGATACCACTCCAAATAACTATAAGAGTCCCAAAATTTTTAAAGTTTATAATAGGAAGTCCATAAAAAAGGGGGGAGTTTATGAAAGATTTAAAGTATGGTAGAAAGTCTAAATTTTGCATGCTGGTAGAGGTACGACTCCAGATAACCAAATAAGTCTTAAATAGATAAATACTTTTATGTGTGATATAAAATGGAATTCGTCAAGCAGAGATAGGGACCACCCAAATTAACTATAAAGTCTGAACATTTTAAATTTCAGAATGAGACTACAGGAAATAGGGAGGATGGGGTTGGGGGATAGGGGTTGTACTAGTAGGAGGTAGAAAATTTAAACTTGTCAGGGATGTAGAGGGATAACTTCCAAATAACCACAAATACATTTTAAATATTAGTTATTTCTAAGGAGGCTGGTGATAACTAAACTATTAGTTTTCCAAGTGTTAGATAATTGACATAAGTCAGGTGGGTTTAAAGACCAACTCAAATATTATCAAGGCCTGAAACATTTAAAATGAAGGCTCGGAAAATAGGAGTGAAGGTCCCCTCAAATATTTACAAAGCTATATAAATACAATTTTTGTAGAAAATAAGCTTGAAATGTTGCCATGTAATTTAATAATAAAACAGGTTTGAGTCACTAGACAGGAATACATTGTTCATTCACATTAATTAATTTAAAAAAATTTCTCATCTAATACCGCTATGCTCATGACAATATTATAACAATGTTTACATCACCAAGGGAAGAAAATTAAACTATATCTTTCTACTGGAGCGATATTTTTTTTTGGTCAAAAAAATTTGATCAAAAAATAACTGCAAAAATTGTCATTTTCTCGCGTTTCCTACATTCTTAAACAAGTGGAACTTTCAAAATTGAAGCCCAAGAAATGGTAGTGCTTAATATGTATACAACCAAAATATAACATTCTTTACGATGTGGTTAGGTTGACATTTGGTAGCCACGGAAAATATCATATAAAATAACCAAATAAGTCTTAAATTTCAAATTAGAGCTGTGGAAGCTAAGGAGGGTGAGGGGGACAGAGGGGTATGGAAATGATAGTAAATTGCCATCTTTCCAAAGAAAATATACTTTTATGCATGAAAGAATATTTAAATTTGCCAATTTCCTAAAACACATAACCATAAAAGTTAGAAAGTTTGGAATTAGAAATTTTACTGATGGGAAATGGGAGGGGCCTCTAAAATTTCCTAAGCTTATAAAAACTCGATATGTTCCAAATGTGGGTACACTTTATACTAATTAAACCTCACTCATCCCCAACACCATAGCGTAATTAGTAGTACATAAGCGTATAACTCGAACGAATACTAAGGCACGGTGCTACAAAAATAACAAAATATAAAATGTGATTGATGTTGATGTTGAAACACAAAAAATCTACTTTCTAAAAGGCTCTTTTTATAAAAATTGACTGTAGTAAGACATTTGGAACATTAAATTTGTAAGGCAGAGGGAAAAAGTTTATACTAAAAGTAAATCAACACACAAACTAAAGCCTATCTTAAAGTGGATACATTAGATTTACAAATACATAGCTAGGGAGCGACATAACAATTAAAATAAAACAATTCAAGTGACATAACTTGGTGACCATGATTTCTTTGGATTATAATGATGCTCTATAGTTAATATGTTTCTGTAAAATAGTATATTATTTAATTTATGTTCGTTGGTGAAATGTGATGCTTTTTTTCAAACATGTTTTTATGATCGTGCTTAGGTAAAGATTGATTGCTTGGGAGTCGACGGCCCCCCTGAGATGCGCTGTTTGTGCATCGATTGTAAACTAGGTAATTTTTCCTTCTAAGTTTTTTTATTTATTATTGAAATAACTGAGTTGTGATTGCAGGGTTTAAAACTTGGGATTGTACACGAAGTTTTAAAAATTAGACAGTGGACCAAAAAGAAAGGGATTTAAGCTAAATACGTAAAAGCTCTTTGTACTTCGAAATCAAAGAGACCAGAGTATTATGAAATTTTCTTTCCAAATTAGATTGACATTTTTTAATCAATTTCTGAAAAATTTTAATGTATTTTTTTTTAATGATATTGTTTAAAATTTTTGTTTAAAACCATCCAAACAAAATAATGATTTTTTTTTTTACTTTAGTAGAAAATTTTTTTATACCAAAATTGGACAAAACATTATGAGCTTTTTGTTGTGCAATCCAACGCGCGTTTAGGGATAAAAGCTTCATTTTAACTTGATTTTTTTATAAATGATTTAAAACCGAAACTTTCATTGAATTAATATAAAATAAACTGAAACTTAGTCCCTTTGGTTATCGCTTAGGGGGTTAGTTTTTGGGAAAAGGTTTTAGAAAAAGGGCGCCCACATTTGGTGGAGGGGAGGTAAAACCATTTAGGAAAAAACCATCCCTTTAAAATGGCAGTTTCTAATTGGGTCTCCGTCCCGGCGTCTAGTCAACTTGAAAAGTGATTAGCTAATTGCCCCAAAGGTGGGTTTTTTTATAAGATAATGTTGAATATAATCTTCCAGTGTTTAAAAAAAGGGGGGTGTTACCGATCCCAAAATATTATTGGGAAACTTTTTCCATTGTACGTTCCTGCTTTTAATTTTTTTTTTTAGTTAATAAAGTAGCATTCACTTTTTTTTTGTTTGTATTAATTTGACAAAAACAGTAAAAAAAATGAACCTTTAAACTTAAGTATTTAATTTTAAATTACTGATATTTTTGGCGCCGTGTCTTATTTTTATTACAGCTATTCACGTTTTTACTCCCAAGGAAAAGGGAAAATTGAGGAAGGAAAAATTTTTGGGGGAAATGTGCCCTTTATTTGCTTAAAAGGGAATTTAGATATTAGGGAAAAACACTCTCAGTACATCGATGGGGGTTCGAACACTGATACCCTAGTTATTTGCAGTCCAGTCAACGAAGAAGGGAATCTAAAAAAGGCGTTTCGCAGTGCGGGACACAAATTTTAATAATTCTTTCCAAGACTAGTGTCTTTTATTTTAAACTGTAGAAGTACGGGATTGTTTTTTTTGGGGGCCCAACACTCAATTTTGAAATTTTTGTTTAAATAAAAGGGCGGTGAGAGGGGGCAAAGGGGATTCCCGTTACCTGACTATTGTAGTAGGGTGATAAGACAGCAACTTTTGTTGGTCTTTTCAAGGGAACTTTTTTTAAAGTGAGTTGTTTTAAAGAATTCTCATTGGAAACGCTGTTTACGGGTATTTTAAGTTCTCCTGACTCGGGGAGCGCAACTATCTCCGTAAGGTGTGTATCGTTATTTCTTTGTCTGTGCCCAGGCCGAAACAGTTCAGAAACATTTCCGGTTCGTGTTGGTCTGCCCTAGTTTTAAAGTCTTGTGCTGAAATAATCATTCGTTCAAAAATTGCACTTTAAATAGCTCAAACAAAATAAACAACAGAACTCTACCACAAAAAAAATTTAAAACCTAAAAAAGCTTCCGAGCTAGTTTACCGGATGACATCAAAATTTTACTAGAATTTTAATCCCTAATATAAAAATACGCAAACAGTGAATTATCACTTTGTATCATATAATGAAACAGATGATAATTATTAAGTGTAGTTAGGCCATTTATTTATATATTTTTTTAGGTCGGACCAAAGTTTATTTTAGTTTTTTTCCCCTTAAAAAAATTTTTCCCACCCCTTTCAAAAAAAATTTAACAAATTTTTGCTTCAAAATGGCGATGACGTTAAAAACCTTTGATTGAACATAAGGGTAAACAAGTTTTTTAAAACAGTTGATGAAAATATTTTATTCGTTAAATTTAAAATACATAAAAAAATATAAAATCTTTTTTTGTAGGGAAAAAAATCCCAAATTTTTCTTTTCCAAGAAAATTTACGATCCCTGTAAAAAAATATATTGATGGTGCACTTATTACAAAAATCAGTAACGTTTAAAAAACAAAAAAAAATACTTTTAAAAATTTTTTAAAATTTTTTTTTCGGTTGGATAAAAATAAATTTTTTAAAAAAAATGAATAGTATGAGAAAACTTAAGTTTACGTTATTTTAAATGTAATATTAACAGGAATTAAAGTCTTTACATTTATAACAAAACGGTGTCTTTTACAAGTTTTGGAAAACCCAAAACCCTAAACATTGTTTTTCGAACTGTATCCAGTAAAGAAAGCCTATGTGAAGGGAAATTAACTATGATTTTGGTGGACCCCCTTTCTGAAATCCTTATTTCGTAAAAATAATGTACTGTATGGCGATTTCTTTAGGATTAAGGCCTTCCAGAACGGCAGTAGGAGCCCCTTTTGGGAATAAAATTTTATCCTCCAAAAAACGCCCATACAGTGCATTATTATACAAAAATAAGGCTCAGAACGGATTCTTATCAAAAAAAAATTTTAAGGGGACAGTACTTCAATTTTACAAAATCAACCTAGCATTAGAAAAATTACACAAACCAATTAACCTGGGATTAAAAATTTCAACAAAAAAACCTAAGCACTAAGTAACTACTCATTGAAAACAGGATTAACAAACAAATTTAGCCTAGGACAAAACCAAATAATTTCCAAACCCATTTCTGCCCCTTGTGCTTAATGTTCGGAAAACGGTAAACCCAGTCTTTTGTCCTAAACAATCCATGATCGGAAAGTACACCGAAAATAATTTGCTGGGACGGAAAATAAATATTTAATTTTACTACAAAACAATTTTTTTAATACGATTTAAAAGCTTAGTTTGTGTGGTTAAAAAAAATGCTATCCTTTATTAAAAAGGGTTTAATCAAAAAAAAAAGTTACTGATCTTTTTCGACGTAGGGCCTTGTTTTTTAAAACAGTCATTTTTGAAATGGGTTGTAAATTTTTTGACTTTTTTTCGAAAATTTAAAATGTTAAAAATATTTTTTTTCTTTATGGTTTACTTGTTCTTGGTTTAAAATTGTTCAGAAAAGGCGTTTTGGGATCTAAAAAAGTTTTTTTTTCATTTTTTTTAAAATTGCACAAAGTTTTCAGGTTTCAAAAAATTAAACCCCAGAAAAAAGTTAGCCATGCAAAATTCAAGATTCCGGATGCTTTTTTATTATTTACCTTTTGGGTTTTCATGTTTTGGTTTGGTTGTTTTGTAAATATGCTCAGTGAAGAGGACAAAAAAAAGGTTTGGGGTGTTTCCAAAAAAGATGAAGATAAAAGGGTTTTGAAAGCCCCCTTTTCGCACTGGGCACTGAGACTTGGGTATTTTACCGTGGATGTGCAAAAGCAATGGGTTTATGGAATTAACCTTTTATTTCCCCTTACCTACCCGCTCCAGTCAATCGTCGCCTTTGATATAACTATAAAAATAGGTCGGAAAAGACAAAAAGATATTTTCACCTTCAGTCGCTCCCGATGCAGGTATTGTAATATAGTCGGATTGCCTAGAAAAACATTGAAAGTTTGTACATGCGAAGTATATTTATTAGTCGTCTTTCCCCCTAGTTTGTGTAAAAAAGAAAGTTACCCCGCTTCGGGGCCCCGCTGGTTAAGGGGCTCTTTCGAAGTATAGGAGGCTGCCGATGATGGAGGAACGGGGTTCATTCCCGTGGGGTATGGGGGGGGTTTTTTAAAAAAAAAGTTTCCCCACTTTCCCCCCGCAAATTGGGGGTTACACTTTTTAAATTGGCCTTCCCCATCCTTAAACCCATTAGCGTAATTTAAATAAATAAGCGTAAAACCCGAATGCGAGTAGTAAGCGCGGGGGTAAAAAAGCCAAGCACATTTGCTGTATATTACTACACACGACTAGATTACTCTACCCCAATTGCAAATATGATTTGATCTTTGCAAAATAAAAATATATCATTCACGTGTTCCCATTGTAAACTAAGGGCAAAGTTTTTAAAAGTTTTTTTCAAGTAATTAAAAACGAACCCCGTGGGCCAGAAAAAATAAGTTTTAGGTAAAGCAATCTCAAAAGTAAACCGATGCTGGCGGTTAAAACCCCTTAAAAGGTGCAAGCAAAAAATTTCCCCCCCCCTTATTTGACCTCTTGTCCCCAAATCAAGCGGGGGGGCCTTGCGCGGTCCACCTTTTCCCACAAAAAGGACCCCCTTTGACTAAAAAAACATTAGTTTTTAATTGGGGAAATAATTGAGCATTTAAATTTAGAAAAATTTTTCTTTCAAAAATTTAGTTTTTTTTATCTGTTCAACTTTGATAAATTTTTTTTCACATTTTTTTGGGAAAGTGTTTTGATATAGTTTTTTCCCTGAATTTTCTATAATGCCTTTTTTTAAAACACACCCCCACACAACACACAACACTGGTGGGTGCGTGGAAAAAGGCGTCGTCTCGTTTTTTTGTTTGTGGTACGGATACGTTAATCCCGGCCCGGTGTATGAATATCTTTTTTAAAAATATCTCCCTCTCATCCCTTAAAGAAAAATTTGGGGCCCAAACTTATTTAAATGGTATCTTCCTCATCCCTCCCCCATTAGTGAACATATGAGATTATCAGACGGGCAGTGGAAGTGGTTAAATTAACTTCCAATCAAAATCCCTGTGGTATTCTTTGAAAATTGGAAACCTGCAAAATACTAATTTCGTAACCTGACGGACCCTCTTCATTTTTGGGCCCTCTGGGATGAAGTCGGCCCGCCTTATAATAATTATATCCTGGTCTTCATAACATTTTTGACTGGCCAACTTCATTTGAAAACATTAAGGGCCTTTTTTTTTATTTTAATTAAACAATTTTTTCGCGGAATTAAAAAAGTAACATTTCACTTTTTTTGAGTGTTTTTTTTTTCCCGTGGTTTTATTACTCGTCCGGTTTACACATTTGCCTAATTAGTTAATGTGTTGGGAATAAGGGGTTTAATTTAGAGGAATTTCCCCGAGCTGCATGAGGGAGAGGGGAAAATTTGTGGGGAAAAACCCTCTTGGCAAACCCGACAGGGATCCGAACCGTTCCCATCTCGGTGCCCATTATCGTGAGGTAAAGTCTTAGAGTCCGCCAATGGGTGTTTTGGTTTTACATCTGTCAAATAAGACAGTAGTGCAGATAATGACAGTGGAACATCCCTTTCTGTCAGATACCCTTTAGTAAAAAAAAATAGGTGATATCTATAAGAAATTTTACAGCCGGCATTTTGAAGATACTCAAAAGGGCAGTCACCCCCAAAAGTTTTATTCTTCGTGGACTTATTTTGGCCGATAATGCTTACAGCGAAAAAATTAGACTACCAATTAGTAACTATCAAGATATTTCTTTTCTAGGAGAAAAAAGTTTTTTTAAATTGATTAATGTTGATAGTTTCTTGTTATTGTTGCTTGTATCTGCGTATTCGAATGATTGTTGTTTTGCCAGTTCTTCCATAAGTTTTATGGCAAAGAGCCGGGACAGGGCGCAGACTGTTTCTATTACCAGTTTTATGGAAAAAGACCCAAAGGGGCGGACCGTTTCTATTACACATTTTTATGGCAAAGAGCCGACAGGGCGCGGGACCGTTTTTTCCCCAAGTTTTTGGCAAGACCCGACAGGGCGCAGCCCGTTTCTATTACCAGTTTTAGGGGCAAAGACCCGCAGGGCCAGACTGTTTTATTCCCAATTTTTATGGAAAAGACCCGCGGGCCGCTGTTTTATTACACAGTTTTATGGAAAAGAGCGACGGGCGCAGATGTTTCTATTACCAGTTTTATGGCAAAGAGCGACGGGCGCAGACCGTTTCTATTACACAGTTTTTGGAAAAAGAGCCGCGGGCGCAGACCGTTTTTTTTACACAGTTTTATGGCAAAGAGCCGAAGGGGCGCAGACCGTTTTTTACCTTTTTTAGGGAAAAAAGACCCGACGGGCGTGGCCGTTTCTATTACACAGTTTTAGGAAAAGAGCCGAAGGGGAGATGTTTTATTACACATTTTATGGCAAAGAGTCGACGGGGCCACCCCGTTTCTTTTACACAGTTTTTGGCAAGAGCCGAAGGGGCAGCCTTTTTTCTATTACCAGTTTTTGGAAAGAGCCGCGGGCGCAGCCGTTTCTATTCACGTTTTAGGGAAAAAGACCCGACGGGGCAGATGTTTCTATTACACATTTTTATGGCAAAGAGTCGACGGGGCCCCGATGTTTCTATTACAAGTTTTATGGCAAAGACCCCGACGGGGCGCGGGGCCCGTTTCTATTTAACAGTTTTATGGCAAAGGTCGACGGGGCAGAGTTTCTTTTACACAGTTTTTTGGCAAAGGTCGAAGGGCGAGCCCGTTTCATTACACAGTTTTAGGAAAAGAGCCGACGGGCGCAGGTTTTTTTCCAGTTTATGGAAAAGACCCGACGGGGCGCAGACAGTTTTTTTACACGTTTTAGGGAAAAAGGCCGACGGGGCGCAGACCTTTTTCATTACAAAAATTTTATGAAAAGATGCAGGGCGCAGATGTTTTATTCACGTTTTATGGCAAAGAGCCGAAGGGGCGGGGGCCCTTTTATTACCAGTTTTATGGAAAGGTCGACAGGGCGCAGCTGTTTTTTTACACGTTTTATGCAAAGAGTCCGGGGCGCAGACCGTTTCTATTCACATTTTTTGGAAAAAAAAGAGCCGACGGGCGCAGACGTTTCTTTTACACTTTTTTATGGAAAAGACCCGACAGGCGCAGACCTTTCTATTACACGTTTTATGGCAAAGAGTCGACAGGGCGCAGACTGTTTCTTTTACACAGTTTTATGGCAAAGAGTCGACAGGGCGCAACCTTTCTATTACACGTTTTAGGGAAAAGAGCCGAAGGGGGCAGACCTTTCTATTACACGTTATGGAAAAGAGCCGAAAGGGCGCAGACATTTCTATTACACTTTTATGAAAAGAGCCGACGGGCGCGCCCGTTTCTATTACACAATTTTATGGAAAAGAGTCGGACAGGGCGCAGACCGTTTCTTTCACAGTTTTAGGGCAAAGAGCCAAAAGGGCGCAGGATTTCTATTACACAGTTTTTGGAAAAGAGTCGACAGGGCGAGATGTTTTATTACAAGTTTTATGGAAAAGAGTCGAAAGGGCGCAGACCGTTTCTATTACACAGTTTTATGGAAAAGAGCCGACAGGGCGAGCCCGTTTTTTTCACAGTTTTAGGGAAAAGGCCGACGGGCGCAGAACAGTTTTATTACAAGTTTTATGGAAAAGAGTCGACAGGGGCGCAGACTGTTTTATTACCGTTTTATGGCAAAGAGTCGACAGGGCGCAGATGTTTCTATTCACATTTTTTGGGAAAAGAGTCGGGGGGCGCGACCGTTTTTTTTAAACATTTTTTAGGGAAAAGGAGTCGACAAGGCGCAGACCGTTCTTTACACAGTTTTATGGAAAAAGAGCCCAGGCGCAGACCGTTCTATTACACATTTTTTTGGAAAAAGAGCGACAGGGGAAGGACCGTTTTATTACACGTTTTATGGCAAGAGTGACGGGGCAGACTTTTTTCTATTACACAGTTTTTGGCAAAGAGCCGAAGGGCGCAGACCGTTTTATTACAAGTTTTTGGGGAAAAAGACCCGCGGGGGCAGACCTTTTTTATTACCATTTTTTATGGAAAAGAGCCGAGGGGGCGCAGCCCGTTTCTTTTCACAGTTTTATGGAAAAGAGCCGACGGGGCCAGCCCGTTTTATTACACTTTTTTATGGAAAGGCCGAGGGGGCGCAGACGTTTCTATTACACAGTTTTTGGAAAAGGCCGCGGGGCGCCAGACGTTTCTTTTTACACAGTTTTTGGGGAAAAGACCCGAAAAAGGCGTAGGCCGTTTCTTTCACAGTTTTAGGGGAAAAGAGTCGACAGGGCGCGACCGTTTCTTTTTTACACATTTTTTATGGCAAAGACCCGCAGGGGCAGCCCGTTTCTATTACACAGTTTTATGGAAAAAGAGTCGCGGGGGCGCAGCCCGTTTTATTACACAGTTTTATGGAAAAGAGTCGCGGGCGCGACGTTTTATTACACAGTTTTATGGAAAAGGTGACAGGGCGCAGACGTTTCTATTACACAGTTTTAGGGAAAAGACCCGAAGGGCGCGACCGTTTTATTAACGTTTTAGGGAAAAAAGGCCAAAGGGGGCGCAGACCGTTTCTATTAACAGTTTTAGGGAAAGAGTCGACGGGGCGCAGCCGTTTCATTACCAGTTTTAGGGAAAAGAGCCGGGGGGGCGCGACCGTTTCTATTACAATTTTTTGGGGAAAAGAGTCGCAGGGCGCAGACCGTTTCTATTACACAGTTTTAGGGAAAAGAGTCGCAGGGCGCGACGTTTCATTCACAGTTTTAGGGAAAAGAGTGACAGGGCGCAGACCGTTTCTATTAACAGTTTTATGGAAAAGAGTGACAGGGGCAGACCGTTTCTATTCCAGTTTTAGGGAAAGGGAGCCGCAGGGCGCAGCCCGTTTTATTACACTTTTTTATGGAAAGAGTCGGACAGGGCGAGACCGTTTCTTTACAATTTTTAGGGAAAAGGAGTCGACGGGGCGCAGACGTTTCTATTACAATTTTTTGGGAAAAAGGTCGACAGGGCGCAGACCGTTTCTATTACACAGTTTTAGGGAAAAAGAGCTGACGGGGCGCAGCCCCGTTTTATTACCTTTTATGGAAAAGAGCCGACGGGCGCAGCCCGTTTCTTTTTAAAACGTTTTTTGGCAAAGAGCCAGGGCGAGCCGTTTCTATTCACAGTTTTTAAAAAGGGCCCGACGGGGCGCAGCCCGTTTCTATTAAAATTTTAGGGAAAAAGAGCCGCGGGGCGCACCGTTTCTTTTACAAAATTTTTGGAAAAGAGCCGAGGGGGGCCGTTTCTATTACACAGTTTTTTGGAAAAGAGCCGACGGGGCGCAGACCGTTTCTTTACACAGTTTTATGGAAAAAGACCCCGACGGGGCGCAGCCCGTTTTATTCACTTTTTTGGGAAAGAGCCGACAGGCGTAGACCGTTTTATTAAAAGTTTTATGGAAAAGAGTCGACAGGGCGCAGCCCGTTTCTTTAAAGTTTTATGGCAAGACCCGACAGGCGAAGCCCGTTTCATTACACATTTTTATGGCAAGAGTCGACAGGGCGCAAAACGTTTTTTACACATTTTTATGGAAAAGAGCGACAGGGCGCAGACCGTTTCTATTTACACATTTTTAGGGAAAAGGCTGAAGGGCGCGCCCGTTTCTATTAACAGTTTTATGGAAAAGACCCGGGCAGGGGCAGACCTTTTTCTTTACACAGTTTTAGGGAAAAGACCCGACAGGGCGCGACCGTTTTTTACACAGTTTTATGGAAAGAGTCAAAGGGGCGCAGCCCTTTCTATTACACAGTTTTATGGAAAGAGCCGCGGGGCGCAGACCTTTTTATTACAATTTTATGGAAAAGAGCCGCAGGGCGTGCCCGTTTTATTCCGTTTTATGGAAAAGGTCGACAGGGGCAGAGTTTCTATTACACGTTTTATGGCAAAGACCCGACAGGGCGAGCCCGTTTCTATTACACAGTTTTATGGAAAAGAGTCGCGGGGCCCCAGCCGTTTTTTTACAGTTTTATGGAAAGGTCGACGGGGGCGCAGACCGTTTCTATTACACAGTTTTATGGCAAAGGTCGACGGGCGCAGACGTTTCTATTAACAGTTTTAGGGAAAAAAGAGCTGGGGGGCGCAGCCCGTTTCTTTACACAGTTTTAGGGAAAAGGCCCGACAGGGGCAGACCGTTTTATTACCGTTTTATGGAAAAGGCCGACAGGGCGCTGCCGTTTCTTTACACAGTTTTTAGGGAAAAGGTCGACGGGCCAACTGTTTCTATTACAATTTTTGCTTTGATATTTTTGTGTTTGGCCCCTAGGCTCTTTTCGTCATTACTTTTCGTTGTACTTTGGTTTTCGGTAAACCGGGGGAATCCATAGAAAAGGGGAAAAGGGGGAGGAATGTATAAAAAAATATAATTTTCCCGTGTTTGCTCGAGGATATTGAAGGGAAACCTTTTAAAGAAAAAACAAAATATACACATAAGTAGTGTGAAGTGTCTTTATTTTTTTGGGGGCCTTTTGTTATTTTATCTTGGTCGACAATGCAAATTAAAACGACAATTTTGGTCATTCAAAATGCCCGTCTTACTTAAAGCATTAATACGTCATTCCAAATACAGATAACCCCGGACGGATTAAGACGCGATGAAAAAATAACTTGTATACTTATATGTGTGTTTTAGCTGTTTCTGTAAGGTTTTTTGTGATTTTTTTTTTTTGAAAAATAAATTATTATTATTGCCCCGCGTTTACCTGTTCGGTTTTTACGCACCCCAAATAAATAAAATGTTGCCCAATAGAAACATAAAGTTTAATTTATTCCCCACGGTAATATCAAAATTTGTTAAATATCTGTCTGAAATGCAGTTTTTTGATGAGAAACTTTTTAAATTATTTTTTAAAAGTTGTCATTAAATTCAGGACGGCCTTGAGTAATTTATTAAAGAATTGAGGTCACCTGTGAAGAAAAATGAAATTCCTATTTTTTACTGGGAATATTTTTGCCCTTTTAAACCAAAAAAATTTTTGATTAAAAAATTCAAAAAACTGCCTTAAATTTGGTTTTTACAATTCCCTTAAAGACGGTCATTTGGTCAAACGAAAAAAAATATCAATCTCTCCAGGTACCCTTTAAAAATTCATAGTCTATGTGTTTTTGGTATTAATGATCTTTTTGTTTAACTTTTACTCCCTTCCCCCTTTAAACTTCACCCACTCATTCCCATTTTTTAAAAGAAAGAGGGAAAGTGGGACTAGAAATTTTTTCTCCTATAAAGTGGAAAGCTCGTTGCTAGTTCTAAAAATTATTTGAAATATTCTTTTTTGCCCTTAAAAAAAAATTACTCCATTTGTTAGAAAAGGCTAAATCTAGGCCCTTTTTATAAACCCTTTTCCTGTTCCTAAATATAACAAAAAAGTTGTTGAAAATGATAAATTTTCACTTTTTTTATATTTAATAAAACTCAAATCTTAAATTTGTTGAGGAAAAAAGGCCCTGTTGGTGTAAACCCTTTTTTTAAAAATGTTTTTGTAGAATTAAATATTGGGTTCGAGTGAAGTCCGCGCGGCAATTTCTCATCGAGGGGAGCCCCTCAAAAGGTTCTCTCTAGGCGGTCCCTCATAGCTGATGAAAAATGGTGGTAATTGTGCTGGGGCCCCCGGTGGTCATTAACTTTAGACAGCAGACTAATCTTATCTCTAAAAGGTTGCTGTAATTCCTTGGATGTGTTTTGTAGTTCAAAATCAGGAAAGAAAATCGTGTGTTCTTTATACAGGTCATATATTGTCGGGGTTGCTTTTAACTTTTCGCTGCTCCCAAAATAACTGTTTTTAAGGGCTCATAATTTTTTAAAAAAAGTTTTCAATTTTAAGTTTTAGGGTAAATTTTTTTAAAACTAAAAGGGGATCTTTCGTTTTCTGTCTGAGCTTGTATTTGGGTTTTTTAAATTTTAAATTGCTTCTGATGCAAAAATGGGCCTAAATAATTTTTTTGACATGCTTAAGACTTTTATTTAAATTATTTGCTTCAGAGTGGTTATAGCAAGGAACCCCCCGTTACCCTCACTTGCATCCACGCCCAGTGCCTCTTCAAATTATTCCTAGTTTTATACAAAAATAATGTGTTATTTTTAGTTGGTAGATATAGTAGGATTTTGGTAAGAAAAAAACTTTTAAACCAAACAATTAAAAACTTTTTTTTTTGTGGTCAACATTTTTAACAGTTATTTTATAAATATTTTTTTTTATAATACCCATTGATTAATATGAAAAGTGAGTTTCATTATACAAATCACATCATACGGATGAGTACTTACAAATTTTTAAAATAATTTTAATATTAAAAAAACTCATTTTTATCTAAATCGAACTGTAACCCTTTCCCCTGGAATTCAACGATCTGAATTTTGAATTTTGAATTTTAATTTTCATTTCAATTTTACCGCGTGACCCGGTGTCTAGGTAATCATGGATTCTTCAGGATGTACCGCAAGTGTGTGAACGTGGTGGGGCGTGGCCAGTTTGTGTTCCCCGGGGGAACCCCTTGATAGTAAGCCTGCTAGTTTTTAGGACATCCACTTGCGTCATCTAACGGGACCAATTGACTGAAAGAGCCCCGGGGGTTTTTGGGTAGGATACGCAAGTAAAAATGTTTAAAACCCGGGATGTTTTTTTACTTATTCAGTAGGTAAACTTGTTTTAAAATAGTATGGGAACTATCGTGAAATAACCAGGTAGTAAATTTTTCTTCGAAATATTCGACGCCCATTTGTCTCTCATGTTTCTTCTTGTTTGTGAATAATTAATGTGATAAACAAAAAAAAAATTCCTTCTGAAAAGAGTTATGTGTGCAAAAAAATTTAAAATTTTAAAGATATTTCGGGATAATCTGGCATATTTTTTTAACGATAAAACATTTCTCACTTTCTGTAGGGCCTAGTTAAAATACTTCTTTCGAAAGTTTTCCTTTTCTTTAAAAATAATTTTTTGTTTACTTTTTTAAAAAAAATAAAATTAAATACCCTTCACTTTGGAAATCTAAAAAACTTTTTTATCCCCCCTGCGTTGTTTTTAAATTGCTTAAAGTTTTTACTGCTCTGCTATCAATTATTCCGAGATTTTTTTATAGAAATTATTTTGTAGAGTTTTTATGATCGTTGATTGTTCACAATAATGTTGCACTGAATTAAATACGGAAATATCTGCGTTGTGCATGGTGTTTGTAAATAATGGACCCGAAAGAGAAACCGAAACGTTGAAATGGGAATTGTTTTGGAATAGTGGAAATAGCCTGGAAAAAAGTGTTGAGGTTTTGGACACGTGAACTTTGCAAAGGCGCCCCCCAAGCCTAAACGAGATTTCACGGCTGTCGGTCCCGCTCGCTCCTTTTTGAACAAACTCTATATCACCCCTTAACCTTAAAATTTGGTACTAAGTGCGCTTTTTTTTTATCCCGTGTTCACTGTCTTACTATCCCCGGGTGTCCAATATTTCACTAATGGCTGGGAGGGGAGGTAGAATTGGAGAGAAGTGCACCCAAAAGTGCATGCAGGATTGGGGGGAACTATTTAGGAATAAACCCGTGAGCCACCAGGTGTTAAAATTTGGGGGCCCCCCTCCCTCGTAGCCAAAAAAACCATAAAATAACGAGACTGATGCCTCGTGCTCTTAGCGTCTCGCGCTCCTGCCGAAAAAGTCATGTTAGATGAGGAGTGCTGAACTCAACTCACCCTCCCCCCAATCCTCAGCGCAGTTTCATGCGTTGGAGCGTTTGTGCTTTTCGCTCACTTTTAAAGATTTATTATTATTTTTTCACGGTCTTAACCCCCTTTGGGTTTTCGTTTAAGTATAATTACGTAATGGGAAGGTTGAATTATAGAAGAAGGTGAACCCTGAGGGGAAAACTATTTTTGGAACTCTCCCCCCCGTCCCCCCGTTCCCGAGTGAGATTCGAACCCGATTTTCCATGTAAAACGGCGTCTGCTCAAACGAAAATGCGCGTTAGTTAACTACTCCACCCGGGGGGGGGGAGTCCCCTATAGATTATTTTTTTGAATTTTTCCTGGTGTACCTAGTGTGATTCATTGCCGTTTTCCCCCACCCCTCAATGCTAAACCCTTTTTATTAAAACCTTGAAATTTAAATTTTTTTTGAAAAAAAGAAAAGGCTATTATTTTTCCGTAAAAAAAACCCTAAATATAATTTTTTAAAAACATTATTCAAGTCATTTTCGAAAAAAAAATTATAAACTTTTTTTTTGATTAAAAATCACAAAAGCTTAAAAATAAGCCCTTTGCATCCAAATTTGAACAAAACCATCAACCCTTTTATGTCGGTAGCTTTAGGTACGACACGCTTTCAGTACGCTCTTTAGAGAAAGTAAAGTAAGGAAGTCAAGTCTTTTTTTGCGCGCCCCCCGTTAAGGGTTTTATTATTTTATTTTTTTGCCCCCGGTCTTTCACCGTTCGGGTTATACGCATTACGTAATGTGTAATGGTAGGGTGATTATGAGATGAATGAAGGACCCACGTTTAAGTGGAATCCGAACCACGGTGGAGGCCTGGCATTCCCCACATTCACAATATGTCTTGTCAGGGTGGAGGGGAAAAGGGGTTTTGGGAAATCAGATAAAACTTTTCGGGGGCCGAGGTTTTAACCCCCGGGCCCCAGCACAGAGTTGACACCCCTTCCCCTAGACCCCCAGGTCACCTGTTAAGGGGTTTTTAACGAGCAATACCGTACTTTTTTATTTTTCTTGACTAATTGTATAAATTAAATTTGAGAATGTGGTATGAGTGGTAGACCGGGTAAGCCAGAAATTTACCCTCAGAATTAGTCGATTCTCATGGGGGTGTTCGAAGGAATTTTATCTCTGGGTTTTGTTTTTGTTAGGGGAGCCCAAACCCTTTAAAAACCCCTTTATCGGAATTTAGCCCGGAATGTGTGTCGTTCTGGAATAGCTAAATATATAAGAATCTCCCCCTCTCAAATTCTTGAACCGTAAACACCAAAAGATATTTAGAATCAGAACAACCAAAAAACTAAAAAGAAAGTAGTGGCCCCGTCAGTGAAAATTGGAAAACCTGTAAATATCGTGAATTTAAAACTTATTGAAAAAACTGGCAAATAAAGGGAATTTTGTAGTTGGTTATTTTGGTTAATTGTATATTTGTCTTCCAAAAAGGGAAAATGTATTTATTTTATTTATTTTATAAATATTTAGCTAAGCCTATGGTTATTTTTTTTGAGTGCATTTCAAAGTAATTATAAAAAAAATTGGGTCAAGCCAGGGAAAATTTAAAATTTTCGGTTTAACGCAAGTCGTAATTTTTTTCCGCAGACTTTATAGCCCCTCTGGAAATATATTCTTTAATACAAATTTTTTTTATCAAAGTTAGTTAAAAATGGGTTAAACCCGGGGTTTGGTTTTGGGAAAGGTTTGGGAAGACATGTGCCCCTCTTTGGTGGGAGAAAAAGAAAATAAACAACTATATGTAGAAAAAAACCCCGCAGAACTCTTAATCTCCCCCGTCACTGCAACCCCTTTACTAAGATCCATCCCTGCCTTGAAAAATTATCTAAAAGTTTGAAACTCAGTAGTCGGTTTGCTGGTGCGGGTAGGTCGGGGTTTTGATCCCCGGCCTTGTTATGGGGGTGATTTTCATTAAAAGGTTCCCCCCTCCACTTTACACAATTTTTGGGGACACTTACTCTAAATTTTATCTTCCTCTCCTTTTTTTTACTGGCGTGACTAAATGCTTAAGCCCGGAGGGTTGTGAGACAAGGTGGGAAATAAAAAAAAATTCTTGTGATTTCCAAACTTAAAAAAACCCCGTTATGAAAATATTCTTAAATGCCTCAATAGACCAAAAAAATTGGGGTCACTTGACGAATGTTGCGCCCAAAATTAGAGCTGAATCTTTCATGGGCAAATTTTTTCCCTTTCTCTAAAGTGGATCGGTGGGGCGCGCTTTGCGGGTTTTCTGCTACCTTGTTCTGACCATAGTTTTTATTGGTTTTAACACGGTAGGCTCTTTTAAATTCATTAGTCTACAGAAAAATTTACTTTGAAATTCTACAAAACTCAAAAGGCGTTCCGACCTTAAAATTTTTCGGGTTTGTTTTCGCTGGTGGGTAGCGGACTAAACGTCAAGCTATTATCTTGTTTATCGGTTTACGATTAGGTTTGGGTTTAAATCCGGCCGGGCGCGCTGGGGGTTTTTTTCGTTGATTTTCCCCCTTCTTACGCAAAGCGATACATTTTTCTAAACTTATTTTTAGCATACTATTTAATTTTTTAATATTTGAAATTTTTGTATTTTAAAAGTGGAACAAACAAAAATCATGTTTTACAACCACATCGATTTCACGTGGGAAAAAATGCCAAGCTCATCTTTATGTTTTCTTAACGGAAAAGGTCGGGGGTTCGTTCCAATGCGGGGGGGTTTTAGGCATTTTTTCTTAAATAGTTTTCCCGCGGACACATTCCTTCCCATCTTCCTTTCCCCATTCTATAACTAGTGTTTTAAATGCATATAGCCCCGAAAGGTAGTGAGACGTAATGGAAATTAAAAGAAGATATCGACACACAGTCAAAAAAACAAACGCGGAAATCTCTCTTTTTGTTCTTTTTGGGCGGTCGATGGAAACGCGGCGGTCAAATTGTGCCATTGAGCGTTTCCCCCCCGGGTCGTTAGAACGGTCTCGTTTTTTGGCCAAGGGAAAGGGCCTCGCCGAGACTCGACCACTGGGAAATGGAAATCCAAAAACCCTGAAGTCCCTTGGGAAAAAATGCTAAGTGGAGGTGCTGTGTGGCTAGTTCCCACAATGGTTTTCTCACGACACACAAAACGTAAAGTGGCACTTTGTTCCCCGAGACTGTCACAAATTCAGACATTACTTAAAAATAGGTTTTCGACGAATACCCTTCTAAGGCCCTTTTCTCCTTAGTAGGGGAATCTATTGTAGAAGATTTATTCGGTTAGGTCCCGGGTTCATTTCCCCCTTAAAACATTTATCATCAGTGGAATTGGGGCTTCAACTTTTACAAAGAAAGTTGTCCGCGAGACCCTATCCCGTGTTTCTTCAGAGTTAAATTAATTGCTAGGGATGGGCAAAAGGAGTTTAAAGGAAAAGTCCCACACTTGCGTGAAAAAAATCAGATGGGCAAAAATTTCCCGACCTACTTTTCGTCATAACTAGACCCCTGTCCCCGCCGGGCTGTATAGTAGCCCGGAATTTTTACTTTTTTTTGCGGTTAAAACTACTTAAAACTATACCCTTTTTCATCCCTCTTTCAAATTGTTTTGCTTTAAACGTGGTTTACATATTTGGTGAATACAAAAATTTTTTTAAAGCAATGTTTTTCGGCTTAATAAGCTTAAACACTTTATATTTTACATTAACTGAACTATGAAAACACTCCCCCGGTGGGTGTAAGCTCAGTGTGTTTGTGTTATCTAGACGCCCATAATGAGGAGATCAGTGTAGGTTGGGTGGTAGACCTATAAGGATTATATTTTCCTTGTTGGTTTTGCACTTTATAAGCGTAAATGCGAAACACGTATTTAATCTCAAACCTTCCCCATCCCAAAAACATCAGCGTAATTGTAGTACAAAGCTACAAACGAACGTACAGTAAAAAGTGGCGCGAAAAAAAAAAAAAAGGGTTAAAAGTAATTTATTGGGAGGGTGGAGAGGTGACGGGGGGGAATTTTCCTCAGCAACCCGGAGGAATTCAAATCCCGACCTTCCTTGTCTTAACCCTTTACCTTGTATCCGGGTGTCCCCGTTGTTCTATCACGGTCCAAACACGGTGTTTTTCTGCCCAAAAACGAGGGGGAAAAGGGGAAAATTATCAAAATGTTGTAGATGGGAAAAGCGAAGAAAAAGCTTGTGTTTTTTGGTCAAGAGGTTTCATTTAATTTTTTTTAGTTTTTACTTTAATATTTTAGTTTTTTAAAAAAACTGCTTGAGAAACACAAACGAAAAAGTTGAGACTAGAAAAGGATGGATTGGTGTTTTATGGATTTTATGGGCGCACGGAATAAACGCAAAATCCTTAGTCTGAAGTGAGGAGATGGTGCTGGAAATTTTGGCTAAGTGTATCTGGCTTTTTTCTTTTTAAATTTTTATTATTTTTTATTTATTAGCACCGCGTTTACTCCCGTTGGGTTTATACGCACTTACGCTAAAGTATAAAGGTAGAGTGTTTGACTGAAAAGAAAAGGGCACAGTTTAACGTGGAAACCAACCCGGTGGAGGCCCCCGGGTTCCCCACATTCACAAGAGCCTTTGTCAGAGGTGAAGGAAGGGTTTTTGGTAATAGATAAATCTTTGCCGGGCCGAGGGTTGAACCCCCGGGCCCTCAGAAAGAAGTTGACACTTTTTCCCTGACCAACAGGTCCCGATAGAAGAAAAAAAATACACCCCTTTTGTTTTTGAGGTCACATAAACCGCAAAAATCAAACTAAATTCGAGGGGTGTGTGGTGTTTTTTTTTTTTTTTTTTTTTTTTAAAATTTTTAGAAAGTTTCATCTGTTTGGTAGTGTCCCAAAAAGGAAACAAAAACCCTTTAAATTTGAATTAAAAAAAAACTTTTGTTAATTTTTTAGCATAAACGACTAACTAAAATTACTTTTTTTTTTTTTCTTGAATATCCTATTCCCCAAGGTTTTCTCTTAAAAAAAAAAAATTTTGGAACACAATGGAAGGGAATGCGAGTAAAATTCAATTTTATATTATTTCATACAACCACCTGTTTTGAAAAAAAGATTCCCTTTTTTTTAAAATCCTAAAATTGTTAAAACAAAAAAAATTTAATACTTAAATCCTGAAAGTTATTGTAATATATGTACACTATTTTTAAATTTTCATTATTCTATAACAATACACAACACTAAATTAAAACATACTATTATTTCAATTAAAAAATATTGTAGAAATGCAGTCGTTTGCATCATTTCATTATATTATTCTTAAAATATAAAGAACAAGCAATTTACGTTTATTTTTAACGAAAAGCAAATTTTTACTACTCGTACAATAGACAATTAAAATGTAGTGTGTGGAACTTAATTTACTATTAACTCTCCTCAATCCCCCAAACCAAAAATTTTCTTTCATGCACACACCCTGCGCTCAATGTATTACTCATTACATATACATTTGTGAAAAAATAAATTTACCATTTTTTAAACACGCCTCCTTAAATTTAAAAAATAGTCAACCTTAATTAAACCAATTTTTTTTCACATTTTATTTCATGTCTGAATTTTTCAAACTTTTTTGCCCAATGTTTGGTAAAAAAAACAGCCACTTTTTTTTCAGAATCTTTTTTTGCAATATCAATTTTTCCTTTTCATAACTCTCGTTTTTCCCAAAATATAATGTGTTTAATACTTGAAATTTTTTTGAAAATTACCCTCTTAGCTAATTTTTGCACCGAATTTCTTTTACTTTTTATGGGTACAAAATTCAATTTTTAAAATTAGCAAAATATCTTTCAAATTTTAATTCACTACACACTCGAAAAGCAACATATCAGTGTGGGTGATTTTGTTACATACTTTGTTCTTAGTTTCCAAAGAAATTCGCATTTCTCATTTTAATAACTATCCTGTCGTCGATTTTTTTGTAATATATACCCTGCCAAACGAATTACGTAACAGTTTAAGGCTTGATTAAATTTCTATTATAGGTTAACTTTAAATCTTTGGGCAAAACTAATCTTTAATATCCCCACAGAATATTTTAATGAGTATTATTAAAAAAGTTTGAAACTACTTAAATTTAATTTTTCGCTGAAACTTAAATCAGGTCTTGTTCCGCAATAAAAATACAAAAAAACTCCAAAATATGTTAACTTCATTTCTCACATGTGTTGTTTTGGGTTTCTAAATTTTTAAAATTTTTTTTCCCTCGGAGTAGCATTTAATTTTGAATTTTCAATTCCCTTTTCCTTGCTAAAGATAGATATAATCTCTTTGTCCAAAGTCATTTTTCTTTATTTATTATAATTTATATTATTTCCCAAAAAAAGTTTTTTTTTTTACCCAAAATTTTTATCTGAAAACTTATAAACAAAAAATTTTTTTAAAATTTTTTTAAATTTGTTTTATCTTAAACTATGAGCAATCATTACAAAAAAAATTAAATAGGATTTGATTGTTTTATCATTTAAAAATTTTACAAGAACAGTCTTCTCGCTTCTTACAAAACTAAATTTTAAATAGTACAAACCAAATGCTTTATCCAAATTTTTGTACTTTATCCGTCCTCCTAATAACTCAGGTTGTTTAACATAAACTTCGATTTACTTCTCCCTTCAAAAAAGCTGTTTCTACATCCATTTGCCAATAAATTAAAATTTTTTCTGACACAATATGATAATAAATTTTTAAGTTTGCATTTTTGTCTGGAGGTATATAAATAATTATATCTTTGTGTATCCTTTAATATAACCCAGCTTTTAAACTTATTAACCTTTTCTGTATAACCCTTTTAAATCTAATATTTTTTTATTTTTTGGTTTAAAAACAGACATCCATGTTTATTTTTTGCAAAATCATTAATTTTTTTATCCATTGCATTTTTCCATTTTTTGAAAACATAACTATTCATCGAATCATTTTTTGAAAAAAGGGTTTTTCCCCATTTACATGTTTAGTAAAAAATATTATTATACGAAAAAAAATCATAAATTTAAGTCTAGAGGTTTTCATTTTTCTTTTGGTTGATTTCTCAAACCCCAAATTTACATTTTTTCACTTTATTTCCATTGTAATTTCATCTTATCTTTTCATTTTAACCTTAATTTTAAACTATATATAAGCCCCTTTTAAACTTTTCTAAACCTATATAATTTTTTACCCCTTCAAATTTTATCTAGTCTTGTAGACTATTTTCATTTAGTAATTTAACCAACTTTTCATAAACCCAAAAAATTCCCAGATTGATTTTCGTCCCTTTTTATTTCTTTTTTGTTAGGGACTCTTACAAAATTTTCTTTACTTCCATACATTCTTAAATGCTTAAATTAGGGTTTTTTACCAAAATATTATTTCTTTTTGGGGTTTTTTTTTTCTCTACAGTTTTGTAATTGTCTATTCTTAAATAAGCAGCTGTTTTGCTCTTGGCAGAAAAATATTTTGTCTTAGCCTTGTAATAAACATCTAGACATATTCATAAATCTTGTTAAACTTTTCCTGTCCCATTTTAAATTTATGAACATTTTGGTGGAAAGGTTCAATGATATTTTTTTTTCTTGCAAAACTATTTATATTCCCTTTCCTTGTCACATATCGTCTTTTACCTTTTTTTCCCCTTTTTTCTTTAATTATATTTACATAGTCAATAAAAAAAATTGTATTTTACACTTTTTGTTTGTAAATAGTTTTAGCTCCCTTTCTGTTCTCTATAAAAGTTAGAAAAAAATTTTTTTTACTGTTTAACCCGTGTTCTGTGTGGCCATTTAATCAGTTGTACAATCTCTAATACTTCTTTGTCTAGTTCTTCCCTTTTTTAAAAGGGAATTTGCATTTATTTTGCAAAAAATTTCACATTTCAAATAATAGACTCTAGTTCCTTTGGCAAAACCCTTCAAGAATTTGTTTATCACAATGTTTTAAATAATTAAAATTTAAATGTCCAATGTTTTATAATTCTTTCCCTTTTTTGTCATATTTAATTTGATGTTAATTTTATTCAGTTTTAAAAATTTCACTAGTTATGATACAAAACATTTTTCTTTAAACGCTTTTAAACATTAAATTTCCATTTTGATAAAATTTTTTTGAAATATTTCCTACTGAGACAAATTTTTTTTTTATTTGTAACTTTCCCTAATGATTAAATTTCTACCCCTTTTTTTCAATAAAAACATTTTAAATTTTTTTTTCTACCCTTTGACCATAAAATTGAATTTGTGTGAAAACTTACCTATTTTAGTTTCCTTTAAAAACCGCCATCTCCAACTTTTAAAATTTTCCCGGTACATTGGTTATCAAATTCTAAAATATTCTCTTTTTTTATGACTGATCAGGGGCAACCACTTCAAGAAACCCTTTACTTTACCGAAACTGTTAGCTTCAACGTACAAATTTTTCCAATCGGGTTCTTACCTCGATTTTTGTATTAAAAGTATATTTCCGCTTCTTTTGTGCCCTTGTTTATTTTGCCTTGTTGCCAACCGCCAGCTCGACGATGTTTACTGAACCTGACCCGGGTCTTCTTCCCCCACCGCCCCAGATGTTTCCAAAATTTTTGTTGTTTTTGTTGGCGTCCGCCTCCCTTTCGTTTTAATGCCGCCTCTGGGCTTCCCCAAATGTTCACTTGGTTCATGCTCGTAACTGAGCCTTTAAAAAGTCCATATTTGCCACACTTAAAACACGGGTTGTTTTTTTTTTCTTTCAGCCTTAAATTCACTTGAACTGTTTTTTTCTTTCCCTTTTCTTTTTCTTTTCATTCAACCATTTTTATGTTCTTTTTTACATATCAACAGTTTGTCACTTTTTTTTAGTATATCAAATTTAAAAACCAACATAAATTAACGAATTTGGAAGTATTTTAAATAAATTAGTTTTTCTTTTTATTACTTAGCACCTACCCCTTTTTAAATTCGTTTTACTAAATTTTCAAAAATCGTAAAAAAGGCACTCGAATCTTCAAAGTCTTTTACCTCAAATTTTTCTAATTTTTGTATACAAATTTGTGTGCGTGATTCCTTTAAGTACATTTCATCGAACTTTTTTATAAATTTTAACCCGTTTCTTTGTCTTTTTTTTAAAAAATAATGATCTTCGAAATACCACTGTAGTCCAAAATTTATTGCCTTAAAAACCTTTTCCTCCACTCGTCCCCTTTTTCTGTTTTACCTTTTCTCTTGCGCTGCCCCTTCACATTTCTTTAAAATTTTTAAAATTTTAAAATGATTGCTTTTTCCCCAACACTCGTAGTCATTCCGTCAAAACCGGAATTCTGTTTCATCCCCCATTTGGGTTTCCTTTTTTTTTTAAAAACCCGGACTGCTCCCGTTTAAAAAATTAAAAAAACAAGCAATCTATACAGTTTATTTATAACGAACAAGCATTTTATACTCTCGTACAATAGACAACTTAGTTTTGTGTGTGGAACATTAATTTTGGGACTTTTAAAATTTTC
Source organism: Timema cristinae (assembly GCA_039000515.1). Lineage (NCBI taxonomy): Eukaryota > Metazoa > Arthropoda > Insecta > Phasmatodea > Timematidae > Timema > Timema cristinae. The sequence goes on along the minus strand of JBCFYV010001432.1, from coordinate 229,148 downwards.
TCAACCCCACACAAAAAACAGAATTCCCTTTCACTGGCACACCACTTTGGGGTCACATGTCATTACTCTTTTAACTTTATACTTTGGGGAAAAAGTTTTAAATTTCCCTTTTTTTTAAAACAATTATGAATTGTAATGTTTCAATTTTTTCAATATGGGCTGTATTTTTATAAAAAATAAAGGGCCCCAAATTTGGGGGAAATATTTTATTTTACCACTAATAATTTTTTAATATTTACACTCAATGATATCAAAATTTATTAAATTAATTATTAACAAAACAACACAAAACAAAAATTGTTATAAAAATTGCCCAAACTAATTTCGAAGGTTTAAAATATAAAAAAAAATTTATTTTCTTTTAAACTCTCCAATTTTTCAATAGAACATCAAATGGCCCACATTTTTTTTTTTTTTTGTAAACCCGGGGGTTTATTTTATAAAAATTTTCAATTGCTTTTTCTTTGAGAAAAAAAATTCTTTTTTAAAAAAAGGTTGCTTTTTCCACCCTTTGGTTAAACGCTTTAAAAATTTTTTAAAAAAATGGGTTTTTTAAATTTCTTAAATTAAATTTTAAAATTGACATCTTGTTAAATTTTATTGGTCAATAATTCATTTTTTATTTCATTTGGAAAATACATCCATAGTTCAAAATAATAGTTTTTAAAATAATTTTTAATATTCCCCTTTAATTTTTAAATTGTTTATTAGCACAAAACAAAATAAAAAAAACCCCTTTGTTGTTTTTTTTTGATGTCGTTTTGACAAAAAAATTTTTTTTATTTTTATTTATTTCCACGCTTAAATCCCCTTACCCAGAACTACCCAACCTAAACCAGAATTACCAACTTCGCCATTCTCAACATTTTTTTTTGCTTTGGTTGAAAATTTGACTTTTTTTTTTTAGTTAGCTCTGCCTCAATAAATCCGGATTGCGGATGGGGATTGAAGTGGATGGGGTGGGGGTTCCTACAAAAAGTTCAGGGCAAAAAACAATAAAAAATAAAAAAAGGAAAACCCTTTAGTAAACCTTTTCCCTTTTTCCCAAAAAAAGGTCTTTTAAATTTTGATTTTTTTATATTGTATGTATGGCATTATGGTTTTGCCCATATAGCAAATATCCCAGTACAACCGACGTGTTAAGGGAAAGCGGGCCCTTGGTTTGAATAATAGTACTTATGACGTTTGGTTTATTCCACCCCCGATTTTTTTTAAAATTGGGAAAAAGGGTTTCCAAAATGTCATTTTTCCCGTTGCAAAATGGCTGACTCGGGAAAAAATCTGTTCAGTGATGATGGACATTTTACCCCCACTATGCTTTCTTTTCGTTTTGGGGCCATTGGTTTTGGACCCCAGGAATGTCAAATCACTTTTAAACAAAGAAACCACGGGTTTTCAACCCGTTTTTTCAAAGTTTTTTTCCAATTTCGTTTATGGCAAGTTTTTCATTTGCTTTTCCGTAAAGACAACGAGTTAGGGGGGTTGGAGATCGGGAATTTAATATTTGTTTTGCCCAAATTTTCACAAACCATTTTTGATGGGAGCTTGCAACAAAATTGTCCAAAATTAGACGCTTTTTAAAACGTTTCCCCTTTTTTTCAAAACCCATTGTCCAGATTAAACTTGTTTTTATGGTTTGACGTTCAATTTTTTTTGAAATTCTTCTTCGGATTGTTGGGGGCTATTTTCCCCAAACTTTTTTTAAAACAATTTTAAAATCTTTTTCTGGAAAATTTTTGGGGCCTTTTGAGAGTTTGGGCCATAGTCGCACCCAAATTTTCTTTTTTGGATGGGGGAAATGGGGAAGAAGGGTTTTTATTGCCCGGGGGGGCTTTGAGTGATGCGAATCTTCCCCGTTTTTCTTGGGGGGGGGGCCCCGGAAAACATTTTTTTCAAAAGTTTAAACGTGTTTTTTCCCAAATTTTTTGTAAATTTTTCCCCGTGTTTGACCCAAATAAAATTTTTTTGGTAGTTTGTAATGGAGGGCGCCAAAACCCGAAAGCTTAAAAGCAGCGGGACACCCGCCCCTTGATAGGACCCCCTTTTTGGGTTTTAAAATTTTGATGCTTTTTCCCCCCAGTTTTTTTTTACAATTGCGCATTGTAGTGCTCTAACACAGTTTTTTGTCAAACTTTATACAGAGGCTGCGACATTTGAATGGAAAAGTGTTTGAGTATAGTTTTTCAGCTTTTGTAAAAATACCACTTTCTTGAAGTTTCTGGAATAAGTTTTTTCCTTTTTTCTTTTGCCCTGTGCAAAAAAAAGGAGCAAAATTGTTGATGGTCTCCGAATTATTGATTTGGACTATTAAAAATGTCTTTTTTAAATTTACCAATGCGTTTGTGCAAACTGTCCCCCCCTCTTTCCCATTCAAATTTTGATTTTTCCCACCTTGCCCCCCCCCTTTGCTGCATATTTTTGGGAAGGTTTTTTTTTGTCGGAGTAAAAGGTCCATTCTTACCGTTTTTCCACAAATCTTTAATTTTTTAGAGAGTATTTCCCGGAAAAGTAAAATTAGGGCCCACCCCAAATTTTTTTTCCCCCTTAAATTTTTTTAGGGAAAACGAGCCCCCAAGAAGTTTCCTTTGTAACGCTATTTGCCCCCATCTGAAAATTGGAGTGTGTTTTGTAGGCCTTTAACATTTTTTCCCGCTCTTGAAAAAGGGCCCTCGCAATAATAGTGTTTACCTTATTTTTTTTGAAAAAAAAAGTTTTGATCCTACCCCCAATTTTTTAAAACAAGTATGCTTTTGGGGGTTTTTTTTTCTTCTTTCAGGCCCGGGTCAAAAAAATGTACAATATTTTTTTTTGGGATCCTATTAAAATACTTTTTTAGTCTTGTACCCACAAAAAGCAGCCTAAGGAAAAAAAACCCAAAAATTAGGTTTGTGACGTAGGGTAAACAGGGTAATAAAACCCCTGTGGGGGTTTTTGAAAGGACAAACTTTTTTAAAACAATGTTTTGGTTGCTTCTTGAAACAATAAAAACCCAAAGTATTTTTAGTATTTTTAATAAAAACGGGACGAGTGTAATTTTTCAAATGGTTGTACAAATAGATTTAGTGATATAATATTGTTGCGTTTAAAAAAAAGATGCTATGTTCGATTATCATATTTTTGTTTACATTTTGTATTCCGTTAGGGTTTCAGAAATTTTTATAGGGGTTTTGTAACTTTAAAAAGTACATTACATTCTTTTTTTTGGGTTTTTTTTTTTTTGCACAAAAATCTTTTCTAAAAAAACCCCGGGTTTTTACACAAATTTTGTAAATAATTTTTTTCTAGTTTTTTGTTTTTGGGTTTTTGGGAAAGGGTTTAATTTTGGGGAAGGGGAATTACCGGGTTTTGGGCCCCCGGAAAAAATTGGAGACTACTTGGGAAAAAAACCTTCAGGGGTTCGAAACCCCTTTTTTCTCCATCATTGGAGTCTTGTATATTGTGTTATCTTTAGACCTTTTGAAACACCCCAAAAAGAAATTAGGGTAAAATGTTGCATTGTAAAGGGGGTGGGGTGAGAGGTTTATGGAAAAATAACAGTAAACATTTCAGGGTTAAATTTTTCCTTGCGCAAAACAGGCTTTGGTTTTTTAACCTTTTTACCTCTTTGTTTTTTGTTGCCCAATTCTAAAAACCCCCGATGATGTATTAGAGCTCGCGGGGGTAAAAATTTACTGTGTTGTTTTTTAAATTTTAAATTTTAGGCTTTTGGCGTTGGGGTCGAGTACAAATCTTTTTGTGGTTGTGTCTTGGGCTTGTAAAGTTTTAACGTTCTGGGGAACCCTTAAAAATTATTGATTGGGCATTTTGGTCTAATAAAAAAAAAAAAAATTTGGGTTTGTAAATTTTGGTTTTAAAAACAATTTTTCCCTAATCCAATTATTTTACACTGTATTATGTAACTTTCCCCTTTCCCCACATTTGTTTTATGACCATAAAATTTACAATATTTTATTGTTAAATTTCCTTATGTTTTTTAATAAGTATTGATAAAAATATATTTAAAATTGACGTATTTGGGCCGTGGGCCTGAGGGTGCCTTTCTGAAAATAGAAACCCATTTTTTTTAAAGTGACATCCTATGAAAAATTGGCTCTAATAACCATTTTATTTTTTGGGGGGGAGGAATTTACCCTTCCAGTTGTCCTTTTTTTTTAATTATATAAACCCCTAATTTTAAATAGGGTTTTTAAAAAGAAAAATGGCTTTCCTTTGGACAATTTAATTTCCCACAAAAATCAATGTATGACACCCGTGTGGTGCGGGTTTTGTTTACATTGAGAATTCCCTATTAAACCGAAACCTTTAAAAAATTAAACGTTTATTCAAAATGTTATGTTGTTTATTAAATAAAATTTAGAAAAATGTGGATTTTTTTTTTTTTTTTAATTTGGCCCCCATTTTCATTAGAGAATTTTAAATTTTTCCGGTTTTTTAAAAAATTATCAGATTAAATTCTAAATTAAAAATAAATATTTTTTGTTTTCCATTGGGTTTTTTCTGAGTTTTTAAAACGAATATTTTTTAAATGGGTTTCTTTTTTAAATTAAAAACCCTTTGGTTTTTTAAAGTATTTTTTCCGAGTCCCTGTAATTTATTTATTTAAAAAAAATTTGAATGATTTTTACATTAATCATTCTAACTGAAAAAAAAAATTTTTTTGGGGTTATATATGAAAAAAGTAATATAAAAATGTCACATTGTGGATTATACATGGTTTATGGAAAAACCCCAGACTTGGAACTTCACTGTAAACAAAGTATATCTAACGGTCAAAAAGAAACCCAAATCCTCATATTAAATAAACCCATGTGGGGAAATATTTTTTTATTTGTTAATAATGTTTTTTGGAAAATTGTTTTTCAATCGTGATAGTTAATACTTCCCCTTTGGGAAATTTCTGGGAAATTTAAAAAAAAAATCTGGTTTTTGTTCTTACCAAACCCCCTATGTTGAGGGCGATGTTTCAGGAAAGTTTAGAAAATCGAATTTGTTTTGTCTATTTGCAAGTTTTGGGGGGATCATGAAATTGTATCCCACCCCATTCTCCCTTTCCCTTCCCAAAAGCGATTTCCCCTTTCCCTTTTAAATTTTAAACCCTTTTTAAATTATAACCACCCCCTTTGTGTAAAGAAACAGAAAAAATATAAAATGTATTTCCCAAATGGGTCTTTGAAAAATGTGGGGAAAATTCCCTTTAAAAAATAACCACCTCCCAACTTGTTTCATCAGAAAAAAAATTTTAAATTTGTACATATGGTTTCAAAACCCAAACGGTTAGGGCAGACCCGTTGCTTTAAAAAATAAATAAAAAAGGTGTTTTGGGGGCTATTCCCATGTTTAAGGAAATGTGTCAAAACTATGTCGCCCCAAAACAACTTGAATTAAAAAAAAAAAAATTTTTGGGAACATATATTGCTTTCATTTTTAAAACCCAATATGTTTTAAGTTGATTTAAGGGTTGTTTTTTAAAATTTTTTATTTAAATAACGTTATTTAAATTGTTTTTTAATGGGAAAAATTCCCAAAAGTCAAAATCAAGGAAAATTTTCTGGGATGCATAGATTAGAAAAGCAAAAATATTTTAATTTTGTTTTTTAAACCTGTTGGTTGGTTTTCCTTTTGTTTCCCCTTTGGGGGAAGAAATATGGCTTGGTTTGACCCTTTTTTATAGTTTTAGTTAGGGGAAAATAAATTTTTTTAAAAAAATGCTTTTTATACCCTTTCGGGGAAAACCCGCCAAAGTACACTAATTGAATAAAGGGTGAGAAAGATTTGAATTTAGAAAGGGAAATGGACTTGAATTTGGGGTAGAGGAAGAGTGGGAAATTCCCTTTGGACAAATTTTTTCAGTACAAAACCCCCGGGTTTAAAAACCCCTTTCTCCGTCACCGGGGAAAAAAAACCAAGAAAGGGGATGACACTTTTTACCCAAAACGATAAGGGGTTTTGGGGTTTTAAGGGCCATTCTTAATGGTTTTTTAAATTTTTTTTTAAATTATTTGTAGTGTATTTTTTTTAGCTTCCCTTTCACCTGTCCCCTTGGTATTAAACCTCACTATTGCCTCGCTTAAACGTTTAAAATTGGACAAATTTAAAAATAAATATCTTTAATAAAAAGAGTGAAAAAGTTTTTTTTTTATTTTTTTACTTAGGGTCTATCATTTTTATATAAGTAGTTTTGCTTTTGTATTAAAATGATTTCAAAACTTTTTTAAATTTATGGTGGTTATAACATATTGCATGTTTAAAAACTCTTAGGATTTATATCGACTCCCATTTAAATGCCATTAATGTTTTATTAAAAATATAATTAATTTAACAGCTTATTATTAAAAATGAAATTTACAAAGGTTATCTTACTCTTTTAAACTCACAAACAGTTTTCATTATCAACGTTGAACATGGTTTTTAGTTGCGGTTTCCCCCTCCCCCCTTCTCATTTTTACTATCCTTTAGAGCTTACCTGCATATTTACATTGGCTGTCCACACCTTGTTCTTTGGTCAGTTCCATATTTTCTAATTTGCAGCTCAGTGGTCCATGCTCTGTCATTTTACTAAGCGATTTTAAAAAGTAAGAAAGTTCTACAATTCTTCTGCCAGACGGTTAGCTAAAATTTATAACCAGAACGGGTAGTAAGACGCGGGTGCTAATAATAATAATAATAATAATCTATTAAATGATAATGTTGCCCATTTAATTGTAGATTAACTGGAAAAAAATCTCATAAAACTAGACAAGAAATATATTTCATTCGTATTTACGTTTAGCTAACCGTCCAAGCTATTCTCATATTTAGTCTAATGAGGTAGAAATAGGGATGTGTTATCATCATTTACATGAAGAGAAAGTGAGAACTAATTATGAAGAAACACCCACGCACTTAGTCTAGATTATATATTTGGCCTTTCAGTTTGTAGGATGAACAGACAAGAAGAGACTGTCGCCCTTTGTTCACGTGGCCCTTATTCTGGTTACTTACCATGCTCGATGTATTAAAACTAGTACACACTCTACTTTGTATTGGATATTAACTAATATGCAAACACATACACAAAATAATATGTTTTCATTGTGTTGCTAAAACAACTTTTTTTCAAGCTGGTTACTTTCTCACAACACCTCGGAGAGGAAAGTATTGTAATCGTCAGAAAATCTAGCTCGAGATTTTGTAAATATAGAATATATGAAGGTCTTTGAAATGTGGGAAATGATTATTATTTTCTTTGGTGGACAGAGATTCTCCTCTTTTCTCAATGTGTCATTAACAGTGAATATTATTACATCATTTATACCCTTTGGTGGGAGTTGTTTCTGAAAAACTGTATATTATTAAATTTCAGAAATATTACTAATTTTTAGTAAATGCCTCTATTTTAAAAAAAAAAGGAGAACAAGTTGGTATGGTGAACAGAAACATTAAAAAAATATTTTACTTGTCACATTGAAAGCATATCTGCATTAAGTTTACACTGATGGGGTATGATATGGAAGGTAGAATTCAGAGAAAGTGTACCTATATTTGCCTACAAGGAAAGTTAGTAAACTATTTAGTAGGATCCTCCTAGTATAATCAAACGGGATTCCAACCCCGACCTCCCCATCATCGGCCAGCTAGATTAAAATTTGCTTGACATCTAGTCCACAAGCCAATCAGTGCAAGCCACACCAAAAAGAGTCGTGCCAATAATTCAACAATAGTGATTAATGTTCTGGTTCGAACACTGGAGGAGTTAGTTTTAACAAAAGAGATCTTTACTAGTGGTTTCTGTCCCTGGTTCGAACACTGGAGGAGTTTAGCTCAACAATAGGGATCTTTACTAGTGGTTTCTGTCCTGGTTCGAACAGTGGAGGAGTTAGCTCAGTGTGATCAACTTCATCTTGCAGTCTCAACTTTATTTCATTTATCATCCGTTGTTCTTTGTTTAGTAATAATAGTCTGATCCGGAAGACGTAGTACTTAATGAAAAATAGTTTTGGTCGTCTATTAATAGCATAAGGGGAAGGAAAGTGAAATCTAAATAAAATTCAACCAAAATTTGTTTGGGAAGAAAAAAGGCATCTCTTTAGGATCGACTTCAGGCCTCTTTGATAATTAAAGGGAGGTTAAAATTGGTTTAAACCACCCGATTAGTTTAATATTTGTAGGAAATATATTAGAAATTTTTATTAGTGATTAACACACTCCAAATGTTTCATATGGACATAAGTTTTTCATGACTTGTTTTCTGGTCAATGGAGGCTGGGGTTTTTGAATCCTGGTCGTGTACCAACAGGGTTCTTGTTTCTAATTAGTGTCCCACTTTTCCCTCCACGCAAATGATGTCATTAAAAGAGCCTTTGCTAAATTCTACCTTTCTCTTTATTGTAAATATGCGTATGGCCCGGGCGGGTTTAGTAATACATGGAATATGGAGGAAAACCAATTATTGAATTATTCCCTGGGTGCGGTACTATATCAAGAAGACGCCAAGGAAAGCAAATCATCAGTCACGCCAGTGCCAAAACTGACACCGACCGAGCAGCGTTATCACATTTAAACGAACAGGAATGTCCCCGCATCGTATGGGAAATTTAAAACGTTACCGGCATTATCTTAAAGATAAGCCCTTCATTCTTCGGACAGACAACCGAGCGCTGACTTGGCTAAACACCTTGAAGGACCAGAGAGCAAAGTTCACACAGATGGGCCATACTTTACCGTTGAATGAATAGCAATGATGGTGCAAAAGTGGTCGCGCACAGAATGAACAAGCTCCCAGCGATCTATTAGGTAGCGTAGTTAAGGCGTCACTGCCAATGCCTGGGAGGTCGCGGGTTTGTTTCCCCCGTTCTGGTACATGACCATTCTAGGTGCCCAGCCCTCCCGCAAACGTAGACCAAAGGTGTTTTTTCCGCACCCTTCGTGAAATGCGGTACTTTTCCGTCCTCCTACCTACTTAGCGGGGCTCATCATTGGTTTTTGACTTCGAACACTGAGGCTTTTTCCCGAAAAACCACATGGCTTATGCTTTGTATAGGCGTACAGCTAAATCGAAACCGTCCCTGGGTAGCGGAGTTAGGGGTTCAAACATTTTCCATCGCCAAAGGCTGAATATATTCTAGGCTATTTCAAACTCTCGCCTCCACGCAAATGCGGGTACACTATCACAAGATATTGAATACCGTGTGTGAACTCGTCACCTTACCTTAAATATTAAACAACATATTCTTACTAGTTTTTTATTGACAATCAAACTTAATTTACAAGCACAATATTATTTAGGTCTTTGCCGACTGTGAGTACTTGACGTATGAATGGGGATTCTGCCTGTTTAAAGTATATGCTGTATATCACATGACTTGAGACGTATGAATATGTTAAATAGCGAGTATTCAGGCAGAACTTATATTTGCTTTCTACCCTAGAATTATTTGTACTGCAGATCACCTGACTTGACGTATGAATACAGGGTTCTGATTGTTTAAAATATCACATGGCTTGGCGTATGATAAATACTCAGTAATTTGTTAAAGAAAACCTTACTTTGACTTATTTATTATTTGTAAACTCTCCTAGAAACCTTACATTAACTAAACTGGCTTTCGATGCCATCTAGTTGGACCGATAAGCAAGCACTACAAACCCTGTACGGCAATTAAATAATATTAATATAATATTAAATATTAAATAATATATAACCTTTACATATGTTATGTAATACCTAGGGAAAAAAATCATGGCGGCTATATATATTTTGATAACATAAATAATAACTTTTACATAAGTTTATAAGTAAAATATCTAGGAAAAAAAATCACGGTGCTTATATAAACTTTTAGATACATTCCGAATACGAATGAATAGCAAACGCGGGTACCACGTGGGCTTTTTTTCACTTTCGCAAATGTTGGGTGCATTGAAGCGGTCGTTGCCCGCCCTGCAAGATCCTATGTAAGTCAGGAAGAAAAAAATATTAAATGAATCAACATTATGTGTGAAGCTAAAAATAAACCTCGATGCATCCAACCGGATTTCAAGTCTGACCTCTCCACCCCTAACAAACATAATAGGTGCGTCTGATGTTTAGCCCATGTGCTCATATTGCGAGAGTGCTGTCATAAACCTGAGAGTAGTTTTTCCCGAGGATCGAACCTCAGACCCTCTACCACTTGGGACAGCGGTCACCTTCATGTTTGAATCCGGTGCTAATAATTATATCGCTTTTAGTAGGAAAGAGAGAGAGGCAGAAGTTTATTTTTAAATACCCGTTTCATATTCGATACTGTAAGTACCGTTACCCATCAGACACCTTCAACCTACCACAGAGGATGGACCGTGTCTGCTAGATGCTCTGTTCAGGCAACTGCGGAGTACGCTTTGGCGCAGAATGAATAGCAAATGATGGTGCACAACTGGTTGCATGTACTGCCATGGCGCCGAATGAATAAGTTTGGTTTAGCAAACGGTGGTGCAAAATGGACGAACGAAACCTGCTTGATTAATACACCGTATAAATATGTGAGAGTAGATATCATAACTTTTCTATGTCTAAGATGAGGCTATTCCTATTAAAATTGGACTATACAGGAACACCCCCTCTGTCCACGTGGGTTAGATTTGAACCCGGAACTTTCAGCTACTAGCGGTGCTAAACTGAAATGCTCTGTTCAGGCAACTGTGGGGTACCACATGGACTTTTTTTCTCACTCTTGCAAATGTTGGGTGCATTGAGGCTGTCCTCTTAAAAGTACTTCTGACAAGACATCTTGTGAATGTGGGGAATGCCAAGCCTCCACCGTGGTTCGGATTCCACGTTAAACTGTAGGTCCTTCATTTCATCTCACAAGCACCCTACCATTACACATTAACGTAAGTGTGTATAATCCGAATGGGTAGTAAGACGCGGTGCTAATAATAATAATAATAATCTATCTTTAAGATAAGGCTATTCCTATTAAAATTGGTCTATACAGGTACACTTTACCGTTGAATGAATAGCAAATGATGGTGCAAAAGTGGTCCGCGCACAGAATGAACAAGCTCCCAGCTGATCTATTAGCGTAATTAGTATAGCAGCCGCTTAAAACTCCGACATCTTCCCATATTTAGTTGTATATTCTTTTGCTATAGTAGCGCCTTAAACCATGTGGTCATTCTTTATGTTCGTGCAATGTTAAGCTAAATACCCGTTTTCATATTCGTTATACAGATACAATTACCTCCTGCCGTCTGTAATGACCTAATACTCTAATGTGTCTCTGCGCATGCGCAACACAGATCTGTCCATAAGTCCCTTTGTAAATCCCGTTATTTCGGTAGTCGGCATCGACCCAGCGAAGTGGACGGAGGTGCCTGCTCGATGCTCTGTTCCACTGCCTTAAATATGAGTGAAGAATGACCCTGAGCACGGAACGAATCCTGGATAGCTCAGTGGTCAGAGCATTGGCGTACTAAACCAGAGGTCCCGGGTTTGATTTCCGTGTCCAGGTGTCATATTTCAAATTTTCGTAATATGTCACTCGTGTGGTGTTAACCCTCCTAAAATACACCTTAATAGCTTTGGCTATTTATTCACATAGAGATAGAGATAAATTGTTTTGGAAACCAATAAATTAGCACACTAGCCAAACACAGTGTGAGATTACTCTAGTCAAATAATAGTAGAATTGTTTTATTAATGTGAGACTTGTGATTATTCAGAGCACATAGTCCTCAGTCTGTCCTAATTGTTGACAACACAACACGCAAATCATTCTCAAGACTTTATTGCTTTGGATTTTAATGTTGCAATAGCTTTGTCTGGGGGCTGTGACAAGTGCAATTCACAAAAACACTGAAAGACAAAATTTTCTTCCATTTCTTTATTTTCATTAATGTGTTCTAATATTTTTATTTTATATTTTATTAATATATTCCCCCTTAAAATCTTGCGGCACCCCTGCACAGAATGAACAAGCTCACAGCTGATCTATTAGCGTAATTAGTATAGCAACCGCTTAAAACTCCGACTTCCTCCCATATTTAGTAGTATAGTCTTTTGCTATAGTAGCGCCTTAAACCATGTGGTCATTCTTTATGTTACGTGCAATGATAAGCTAAATACCCGTTTTCATATTCGTTATACAGATACAATTACCGAGGATTAGCCATTTAATTTATCTGTACTTAGTCCGCTCTAGCAGAGGGCGAGAGAATTATTAACATTGAGTCGAAGTTGTGCGATGTTATCGCCTATTAAGGGGTAACTAACTAATCGTGCCGTTGGTAAGGCGCGCAGTAATTTGATGGTCTCTGGTTCGAATCCATTCTAGACACGCAGATTATATCAGCCACACGACTTACAAACTAACTTAGCTATAGAACAGTAAATTCACCGTGCAAACGGGCGTCGCTCAAACCTACCCTCCCTCAGTGCATCTGAAGGTACTCTCGCAAATGTTGAGTGCATTGATGTGTGGGCTTAAACTTTTATAGGGATATAGTTGCGAACATTAAATTCAATATAAGAGCTATATATTATTCCTCCGAAATATAATTGCGAGCATTAAATTATAATTGGGCTGAAGAATAAAATGGGTGTTTTCACTTTAAACGTGGGTAGCAGCACACGACTTACAAACTATAGTTTTATTTCAATATCTATAATATTTGGGCGGAGGAGCCTCCCTCCAAGTGCCAACAAGTTGGATGTGTGTGTGAGAGAGAGCTGTTGGGCCCCAAAACATGTCCACTTTCATGGGATGTAAAAGCGTGACTGCCGTTTAACGGGAGTTTTCAGAGCTGCCTTACAGGTGTCTATTTTGAGAAACACAATGACTCCTCAAGGTGAATGGAGGTTATTGCTCGGTACGTCACCCCCAGAAGGTAATGACCGGGGGAGGGATGAACAACCCCGGCTCTGAGGAAGAGGGGTGGGAGGGAAAAGTGAAAGGCTGAGTTGGTCATCAGAAGGCAGCGAGCCCTTGCTGGAGAAGCTGGCGTCATTTGCTATCGGTCAGCCTGCGGAGAAAGATGTGGAGCGCGAGGCTCGGGTGGCTCTATGCTTCAACGCCTAACAATCATTAATCAGCAAGAACCAACATGTCCTGGTGAGGGCTCACAGTGTCTCGCGTACCCCCTGATACACGCATGCCACAACGATGCTGCTTGTTCCGGGTCAGAGCCTTGTGACAGATGCCGATGTTCATTCTATGCCTGGCAGCCGTAGCGCAAGCTTCGTCCCGAGCCCTCCTGCCGCAACGTCAAGGACTGTATGCCCATAAATAAACTACAACGCCCTAAAACTCCCTACCAATTAATTAATTAACAACGGCGAGCTCCGGTGACACTATGCTTCAGCAAATAAACTACAGCGCCCTAATTGATGAATAAAAAAACCTCTATCCTACCAATAATAACTCCAACGCCTCTATCCTACCAATTAATTAATTAACAACCAACATGTCCGGCGTATGCCAGCAATAAATAAAAAACTACAACACCTCTATCCTAACAATTAACAATAATTAATTAACGATATTTAATCAAAAATAACCAACATGTCCAGGGTTTGTTGGGGGGAGGGGCAGGAGGAGGGGAAAAGGGGCGGGAGGGGTGGGAGCGGTAAAAAACAACCCCCAAATATAGACCGTTTTCGATATAAACGCTCTGAATACATATAGGCAGTTTTATGTATGAATGACTGTTACGAAACGCCCCGAACACCCAAATATAGACCGTTTTCGATATAAACGCTCTGAATATGTTACATATAGGCAGTTTATGTATGAATGACTGTTTTGAAACGCCCCGAACACTACTCACTACTCTATGTGTACAACATGGGAAAAAACTACACTCGTCCCATTGATATTAATAATACTAAACTACTTTGGTTCTTATTTTCATGAAACACCCTAGCATTGTTGAGAAAGTTTTGTGCCTTTCACAACAATAACTAGGCGTTTTATTACTCTGTTTTCAGTACTGTCACTATACTTATTTTTGATTTTGTTTCCTTCAGGCTGCTATTGGGGGGTATAAGACTAAGAAAGTATTGTACAGTACATAGGAGTTAAAAAACAAATATTGTACATATTGTGACCAGGTGCTGAAAGAAAAAAAAACCCTCAAAAGCATACTTGTTTCAAAAATTGGGGAGAGGATCAAAGCTCGTCAAGTATGGAAGCAGCTATTATTGTCGAGGCTTTTTCAAGAGCGAAGAAATGTACGGCCTACGATACAGCACTCTCATTGCTGATGGTGACAATAGCGTATACAAGAGGCTTCTTGAGGCTCGTCCATAGAGAAATTTGACGGTACAAAAAATTGGAGTGCCGTAATCATCTTCTCCGGAACTACTCAACAAGTTGAAAGATTTGTGGCAAAACGACAAGAATGGACCATTTTATCTCCGACAAAAAAATCAGTTCCAAAAGTATGCAGCTACGTGGGGCAGTGGTGAAAGCTGCAACATTTAGAATGAATGATGCGGGACAGTTGCACAAGCGCACTGATAAATTAAAAGATGACATTTTGAATAGTCCAAATCATATATTCGGAGACCACCAACATTGTGCTCCTTATTTTTGCACAGGACTAAAAGTTAATTAGAAAAATCTTATTCCAGAGCTTCAAGAAAGTGATATTTTACAAAAGCTGAAATCTATAGCTCAAACACTTACCATTCACTGTCGCAGCCTGCTGTATCGTGTAGACAACAACTGTGTTGAGCACTACAACGCTGCAATTGTAAAAAAAACTGGTGGCAAACGCATCAATTTCATATAAAGAGGATCCTATCAAGCGCGATGTGCTGCTGCTGTAGTAAGCTACAATTATGGTGCTCTCCATTACAAACTACACAAAAAATTGTATGGATCAAACCCGGGAAAATTTACAAAGTTGGAAGAAGCACGTAAGCGTCGAAAATTATGTCTCGCCGAAGAAAGCGAGAAGATTCGCATCACTCAAAGCCCACCCGGTCAAGCAAACCATTCTTACCCATTACCCCCCCCCCCCCCCCAAAAAAAAATGGATGCTGACTATGGTCCAAACTCTCAACGCCCAGATTTACCAGAAAAAGATTTTATGTTGTTTAAAAAAGAATTGCAAAATAGCCTCCAACATTCCGTAGAAGAATTGCGAAACCTTGAACGTCAAACCATAAATCAGAGTGAATCTGGACAATGGTTAGAAGAAAGGAGGAAACGTTTAATAGCGTATAATTTTGGACAATTTTGTTGCAAGCTCCCATCTACTGGTTGTGAAAATTTGGTCAAACAAAAATTATATTCTGATCTCCAACACCTAAGCTCGTTGTCATACGGAAAAGCAAATGAACGTGCCATAGCGAAGTTGGAAGAAATTTGAAAATTCGGGTTGAACGCTGTGGTTTCTTTGTTGATTGATTTGACATTCCTCGGCGCTACACCAGATGGCCTAATCGACAATGATGGCATAGTAGAGGTAAAATGTCCATCATCAGCTGAACAGATGAGTCCTTAGTCAACCATTTTGAAACGAAAGGTGACATTCTGGAAAACGTAACAAATATAAAAGATTGATGGAATAAATAGGCGTCATAAGTACTATTATCAAGTCCAAGGTCAGCTCCATGTAACACGTCGGTTTGTACTGCATATTTGCTATATGGACATCAGTTATGCCATGCATACGATATGAAAGAATTGAATGTGATGACCTTTTCTGGAAATGGAAATGGTGACTAAGCTTTCCTCATTTTATTTTGATTGTTTACTGCCTGAACTAGTAGACCCACGCTATCCATGTTCAATGTCTATCCACAATCCGGATTATATTGAGGCAGAGCTAACTAAAAAAAAGAAGTCAACTACAGCCCAAGCAAGAAAAATGTTGAGAATGGCGAGGTTGGTAATTCTGGTTAAGATTGGTAGTTATGGCTGAGGTGATTTAAGCATATGTATTTACTAGCTATTAGTAGTAGCCTGTAGTAAATAATTTCTGGGAAACATATTTATTGGGCCACAAATATTAGTTAGATCTGGCCCCAAATTACTAAAAACAAATTATAAAAATAATTAAACGTAACTCAAAACACTAATTGCATTACCTTAAGTGGTGGTTATTGTTACGATTGTTTATGTGGCATAAATCTAGAGAGCTAAGGCCCGTATGCAAGAAACGAGTAGGAGTAAAGGCGGAGGACGGTTGATTTGCTTGCTAGGACGAGCGCGCGTGCGCGCTCTTGAGTAATTCCAAAGGTTGGTCCCGACCAGCCTTCTGCTTTACTCCTATCCCTTATACATAGGTTTACTCCTATCCCTTATAACACAGGGCTAACCCAGCGCGGCGCGCATGAGCAATAGAGATGTCAAACATCTGTTATTTTGTTTTGTGTTGTCAAGAAAATATGGCGCTACATTACTACCGGATTGTCACGTATTTAGACGTTATCGACGACTATTTTGAAGAAGAGGCTAATAAAGTTTTGTGATTTAATGGGGGCATGTTAGGGATTTCCAGGATACCTGTTAGGCTTATTCTGACGAACAATTTTTCGTAAAATATTTTCTATTTTAGAAGGAAGTTGCATGACAAGATATCTTCCCTACGTTGGAAATTGACAATCCCGAAACAAAAACAACACAATGATGACTTCCACTGCTTCATTTACAACAAATGTTGACCACCCTTCAGTTTTTATGCCACGGAATGCTTAACAAGTAAGTTAATACCAAATTATAAATATACTTTTTTTTAAGGTTATATTATTTATTATTACTAAACTTACAAAAAACATTATTAACTTTTTTTTTAAAAAATGAACAACTAATTTAAAATTTTTGGATTGAATACATTAATAAATTTTCATGTTTGTTTTTGTAATGTGTTAGTTAAGATTAATTTAGCATCAGTATATAAGTTTAATTAAATATTAAGACTTGTATTATTTACTGACAACATATTTCTTCCATTGTTTTTAATTATGTAATTGAAGCAAATAGGCTAATTGATTGTTTTGTGACATACAGTAGCTATTGGATTTTGGTTGACATTTAATATTGATTTTTTGTATATATATAAAATCCAAAATAACCTTACCTCTAAAAAAATCAAAGTAGGCCTAGGTCGGACTACAGACATATCTATTCTTATATAATTTTTTTAAAATTGGCTAATAACTTTGTTCTTCCATTTTTAGGTTGTTGGCGGAGAAATGTAGGCCTACAATGTTGACCAGTCAACGGTATCGCGTGTTGTTAAGAAAATATCAATTTGGTTGGCCCAAAACATGCAACATGTGGTGTGGTTTCCCACCACAGAAGCTGAACTGGGAGCTGTGCGAATGCTGTTCTATGACTAGGCCAACTTCCCTGGAGTTTCATATCAAAGGGAGGCTGCACCCACATCCCTGTCCAGAGCCCTGGGGGTCCATCTGAGAGTCTGGGCTTCACCACATGGACTAATTACAGTTGGAACCTTATTAAAATCATTGTGGCGGGCGAATCAAAACATCGGTAATGTTACTATATATAGCTGGTTTCATGTTCCGTTAGAAACAGACTTCTTGTATTAACACACGTACCAAATGTGGACATCCATTATCTTGACCTTACAGACCTCTAATGAAATGGAGAATGGTGGAAACTAGCAGGTTTCACTGCTCATTTTGATGCTAAATGTATGTCCAAGGAGAGAGAGGAAACTATTATTTTCGTTCTACTCAGCAGAGTAGATTTTTAATCCCTTTATGCTAAGGTGGATGTATTGTTACGTAAATTCAACTCTAAATTCTTTACATTTTAAACTTACTAATAAGAAATCCACACACAATTAGTTGTACGATCTTTATCACCGATCATATACACAATCTTGTCGATTTAGCACTGTCGTACTATCTGGTCAGGTTATATGCATACATATGATCACACTGTTTCTGGGATGAGGAAGTTTGGATTAAATAGTGTATACACATTTGCAAGGAAAAAGGGAAAAACCATTTACAAAAGACCACCCTCGTTAGACTTGCCTGGGATTCAAAACCATGATCTCCCTATCTTCAGCAGTCTAGTTTTTTTTTTGAGTTTGATATTTTAGACCATGTGGCCACAAAAGTGAATTATTTATTTTAGTGTTTTTAACTTGTACAATATCAAGACACAAACTTTACACAGACTGTACTGGGGGGGCCATGATACACACTGTGCCAAGCATGACAAAACATAATACAAGCTGCTCTGACACTGATCGTTAGAGAGAAACATAATTCATGTTTATATTATAAATATTGTGTGTTAAAAACCATGGGTGATTGTGGGCCTTGCCAGTGAGGGCTAATAAAAAAATTTTGAAATCGGACTATTTTAATTTTTTTACTGTTACTGGGTGTTGTAAACCTGGATGTTTTCCTGCCTCAGATTACAGGTACTGTAACCAAGCACGTTGACACCAAAGTACCATAGTAGTAATAATAATAATGTATTAGAGATTTTTTTTAGCACTACATCTTACTACCCATTGGGTTGTACGCCTAAATACTAATTACACTAGGTAATGTGTTGGGAAAATGAAAGGTTGAATTTAGAGGAAGTGAACCCACACTTGTGTGGAGGGAGAGTGAAAAACTATTTAGGAAAATTCACCTCAGTTCACTCGACCGAGATTCGAACCTCAACTCTTCCTATCCTCTGTGGTCTAGCTCAACACAAAAGTAGTGTGTTAGCCAACTACACCACCGAGGTGGGTTTAGTGTTGATCATGTTATATGATTTGTAACACATTTAGTGAATATGTTGTATGCAATATTGGGTTGAAGTTAAATTCAATATAATAGAAACGTAAAAAAAACCAAAATAATTTGGCCTTATACACTATTAAATTCCCACTTACTTTAATACTTACCAGGCAAATATTGGAAGAAGGCCTGATGATTCAAAAAAACATTTATTTAGAAAAGCTCATGGCTGCATCTCGTTATGCATTTATTTTATTGATAAAAATCTGTATAATATATTATTTAATAATGCTAAGTTCAGTGAAAGTGATTGACATTTCATAAAATATTTTTGATGTATTTAATTAAACTTATCTATGACATAATTAGACAGATTCTCCAGAAAAAAATTACAATTTATATAATATAACTCTAATAACTATAATTTTAACTCGTCCCTTTTTTATGTTTCTATCTACCTTTTCTTTACCTTCTTCCAAATATAATTATTAAAAATAATTTTCTAAGTGTTGTTTGCGAGCCTATATTATTAAGACAAACTACTGGATAAAATCTTCGGCTTGTGGTGCAAACAGATGCTCAAATTTGGACCTTGGGATGAAAAATAATAAACCACCCTGCTAAGGAATGGAAATAATTATAATCATTTTTTCACAGTCAGTTTATTTTAAAAGATAAACACTAGAGATTGGCCAGACAAAAAAAAAAATATATAAAATTGTCAAAATTTAATTTGCAATGCTGAATTAAGATACCTGCAGTCCCTTAGAAAACAACATAAGTGGTTAACATAAAAACAGGAAATCAAGTACCCCAGAGACCCTCCAGAGTGGAAGTGAAAAGTTCCCTAATCACTTTATAACTTAAGAATGTAGATATATTTACATTTTATAGGTTAATGCAGGGTGAACGATCTCGACACAATGGATATTGGAAATTGTAAATTTTACTACACATCACTTGAAAATAACCCTAATATGAATAATGTTTTTAACAAATGGGGAAAAATGTTTGGTGGTTTTATAAATTTTAGAGCCGAAACATCTAGGCTCAACTCTTAAGTCCTATAATTTTATGTTTCATAATTTGAGACATAATAGCAAGTTAAATGTATAAAATTTAATAAACAAAATTTTTACTATGTAAAATTAATATAAACTACCTAGCTATAACAGGTCTATATAAAGATATAAAGGTTATTTTATCAATTCGGAAACATTAAACATAGAAAAACAAAAGTGTTTAGAAAAAATTGAATATGATGTTTTTTGTTTATGGGCATGCTTTCTTGGTAAAAAAAATAAATCAGGTTACGGTATTTTATTATTCAAGAGAAATAGATCCATCACAAAAATGTCAAAAGTAATCAAACAAAGATTCCTAACCTTAGGTCTAACTACGGAGCAACAACCTAATGTTCATCTATCAGAGCTCACTCTAAATTTAACACTTTCTAGTTCATCAAAAAGAAAATTGATTCACTTGAATGCAGTTATAAAGATAATAATAGTGTTAACAATAAATGTGGAAATATTATAATTGTTTTGAATGTTTTGTCAACTATTTTACATATAATAGTCAAATTTTAAAGGTCTGGGGTCCCCAAGAGGGTTTGCAGGTGATGTGAAAAGGCTGACCGAGACTTGAAGCATGGTGTAAGAAATGGCAGCGACAAACTGACAATGCTTGTAGTTGGGAAATCTGAAAAATAAAGGATAGTTGAACAAAACAAGCATAGCTAGTATTTTTTAAATGGGGAGGTTTTTTAAATTTTAGATGTTATTAAAACAGCTTTCATAAGTCAGATGTCAATTCATGTGACCTTCAGCTGCTACTTCCAATAATATCAAAGAATAACTCTAATAAATTAACATTCTTACCATTGTATATTGCACAGATAAATGTTTTCAATGGCTTGTTTTCTGCAAGTCCTTTTTACTAAAATACTAAATTAGGGTGTCAAAGCACATAATCAATCAAATTGCTTTTAATTTAAAACCATTTAGATTACATTTTCAAATAAGCTTTTGAAAATGTAATTTAACATTCAAAGCATTGCAGGTCAACAGATGCAAGTTTGATTGATATTGCACATTATAAATTTGTAAACACATACTACATCTTAAACCTAACACTCACTATAAGGACACATATGTTATGTACGGTAACTAAAACAAGATTCAAAGGACAGGCCTAACTTATCGACAAGTGTGCATTATTTGCTCTTAAAGACTCCATCCACCAATATAAACATGTCCATTCAGATTAAAGTCAACAAAGTCGTTTTTCAGGATTTAGCATGTTTTATGACAATCATGTAATTAATTTTGTAAACAATTGTTAATTTTCTGTATACTATCATGAAAACTTACACCTATTTTGTATGTATATCAATATTTTGTTTATTAAAAAGTAAATAGTAGGCCTACCCTTCTCAGTCCAAATTATATCTATGAATATAAAATAAACTTATAAAATCTGTTTCTGTGTGTGCATCTCTCTGTAAATATGAACCTTATAGTTGTAATATCTCACATAGCCTACCTGTTGTATCGAGATACCCAAATAGTAGTGATAGCAACGGTGTAACCTGTAGACCTCAGAGCAGCAGTTTATGGGGGGGCTACCACCTCGACCCTGGGACATGATGGCTTGTGAGAATTGTAGGGCCCTCGTCCAGTGCTCATCAGTTCCACTGTCTCTCGACTAGTTGCCTCTTCCTTCTTGATTTGACAGTGTCCCAATGTTTGCGCAGATGAACCAGAGTTCTAAAATGATTCACAATATAATATAAAACACAGTTCCAACTAGGTCAACTTGAGGTGTCTTTGTTATCAAACAAGAAAAGATTACTAATGGTTATTATAAATTATTATAAAGGCCTATATTAATGAAAGTTCCCACTATACAGCTGGCTATATTAATATAGTGGTTCTAATAATCAGTGAAGCATTTTTATGAAATTTGTTGTCTCTATAAACTTCAAGGTTAATACTGTATATTTGTATGTTGTAATATTTTTCTATTTATGAGGATGACATTGTTAGTTTAGTTACTATGTTTAATTTGGACTAGGCCTAGACCTTGTACAAAAATATTATATTGAAGGTTAACTAGCCTAAGTTTGTAGGGCTAAAGTCTAAATCGGGGCCTACAAGACCTCCCCGTAACAAATACTAAATTGGAGTAAAAAATTGGTTTGTTCAAAATTTTAAAAAATTCCATCGTTTTTGAATTTAAAAAATTTTGTTTGACTTATACTATGCAAAAATAAACGCAAAAGGCCTACGGGGAAAGGGAATAAAATTATCAAAAGCTAGGGGCCACGAAATTAATAGCTGGCCACAAATAATTTTTTTTTTTTGACGTTTGGGTTTTTCCATCAATAAAAAACACGTTTAAAAATTTTCTTTATTGTGTTTATTTCTATGACGACCTGCTAACCCGTGGGTTTAAAGACGGGTGCAAAATTTTTAATAAAATAGACGATCCAATTTCCAAACAAAAGGATTTTATATAAAGTTTTAAAGAAAATAATATAAAAAAAATAAACTCACCTTTTGGAGGTTACTGGAAGTTTAAAAAATTCTTTTAATTTTGTTCCCCTTTTTTTTTGGCTGCATGGCCTAACTTTTTTTTTTTTTTCATTTGAATTGGAAACATTTAATTTTTAAAAAAATCCCTTTTTCTCTTTCCACTTCCCAACGCTTTAAAAAAAATTACATGTGTTTATCAACAAAGGACTTTTAAGCAGGCACAAACTTTAAAAAAATCGACATTTAAAAGGGGGTTTTTGGGAATTTTTTTTCCCCAAAGAGATGGGTACTTCTGTGTAAATTTTTAAACACTGCCTTTTAGTAACTAACCAGACGTTCTACACGCCCGGGTTTCCCTTATCAAAAAGGGTGACTCCCCTTTACCCCCCTTTACTCCTCCCAACTCTTTTTTTGCAACCGGAAAAAGGTAAAAAGTTTGGGAAGGGGGGCGGGTTAGAGGGGAAAAAAACTCCCAAATTTTAAGAAAAAAATAATTTTTAAATAAAGTTTTTTTTTTTTAAGTTTTAAAGAGGCCTTAAAAAATTAAATTTTTTATTTTAAATTTTTAAATTAATTTTTTTTTAAGGCTTAAATTAAAAATGTTGATTTGGCCCAAAATCTAAAACTTTTTTAAAAACCCCTTTTTTTTTTTTTTTTTTTTAAATCAATTTCTTGCGATCTATTTAGTTATTTTGTGAAACTGGGGCCAAAAAAAGTCCAAGTATAAAAAATTTTTTTATTATCCAAAGGCCCCTTTCAAATACTTTTGTTAAGCCCTTTTTTAAATAAAAAAAAAGATTTTTTTTTTGCCCCTTTTCAAAAAAAATAAACCAATTCAAAAATTTTTAAAACCTTTTCTTAAATTTAAAGTGGGGCCAAAAAATTTTTTTTATTTTTAAACAAAATTTTTGGGTTTCCCCCAATGGTTTTAAAATTTAAGATTAGCAATATTTTTTGGGTTGTTTAGGCTTTAAAAAAAAAAAAAACTTTTTTGGGACCAAAATTTGTTAAAAATTTTGGTGTCATTAATATTAAAATTTAAAAACCCTTGATTTTTTTTTTTAAATTTTTAGTTTAAAAAAAAGGGGTTTTTTTTTTTAAAAAAAATATTGAGTAAAATTTTTGGGAAGAAAAAAAAAAAAAAATGTTGTTGTTCAATTTAAGGATTTTATTTTTTTGGGAAAGTATCAAAATGTCAAAAACTGCAAAAATGAACCGTCACTTGAATTTTAAACAAAAAAAAATGTAATTTTTAATTAATTTAAATTTTTAAAATAAGCTTTAATGTTTTTTTTGAAAAAATTTTTGTACTTTTTTAAACAAAATTGTTTTTTTGGGTTTTGGCTAATTATTTAAAGATAGCAAAATTTACAAAAAAAAATTATTTTTCTTTTGTTACATTAATTCTAAATATTAAAAAATTCATATTCCGAACCCCCAAAAATTTTTTTTTTTTAACCCAAATTGCCTTACTTTTTTTAAATAGTTTTTTTTGGAAAAATCTTAGAAAATTTTAATTAAATTTACTTTTTCTTTTAGGAATTAAAAGTGGAAAATGACACCTCAAAAAAGGGAAAAGTTTGGGGTTTTTTTCCTGAAATTTTAAAAACTGAGCTAAAACCAAAATTAACATCCCCCCCCAATTTTATTTTTCCCTTTTCCCCCCCTTTTCAGTTTCCACAAAATAGGGGGTCAGAGCCCTTTTTAAGGGGAGAAACAAAAAAAACCCCTTCCAATTTTTCCTTAAATCTAAGGTCTTTTTAATGTTTTTTTCCGGGGGGGAAACCTTCTTTTAAAATATATTCCATATACTTAGCTTGCGTTTGCAAAGAAACCCTCTGTAAAAGTGTGAGTTTAGAAACATCAAAAACACGGAAAGTGCGATAGTAAGCAAATTAACATTCTGGGGTCGAAAAGACAGAATAAAAAATCAAAAGCTGCTAAATATATTTTTAAATTTATTTTTTCAAATAAATTACTATTTATTCAATTTTACTGTGGCACGGCTACCCTTTCATAAAAATAATGGCCGAGGTATCTTAAAAAATATTTTAGCTGTAGTTTTCTTAAAAAAAACCACACACAAAACTAACTTTTGTGACTTGGAAAAGCAATAAAGTTAAAGAAAAGCTTTTTTTTCGTGGCTACGCGGTTTTTAAAAAAATAAAAAATTTTTTTTTTTGGGGGGGGGGGGGGGGGGGTTTTTTTTTTTAAACCGGGAAAGGGTTTTTTTTAAATTTTTTTTTCCCCCGGGGGGACCCCCCCAAAAAAAAATTTTTTTTTTTTTTTTGGGAAAAATTTTTTTTTTTTTTTTTAATTAAATTTTAAATTTTAAAAAAAAATTTTTTTTTTTTTAAAAAACAAAAAAACTTTTGGGTTTTTTTCCGGGGTGGGGAGGGGGGGGGTTTTTGGGGGGGGGGTTTTTTTTAAAAAAGTTTTTAAAAAAAAAAAAAACCCCCCCCTTTTTCCCCCCCCCTAAACCCCAAAAAAAAAAAATTTTTTTTCCCCCAAAAAAAAAATTTTTTTAAATTTTAAAAAATTTAAAAATTTTTTTTTTTTTTTGGGGTTTTGGGGGCCCCCCTTTTGGGGGGCCCGGCCCCCCCGGGGGGGGGGGGGGGGAAAAAATGCCCCGGGCCCCCAAAACCCCAAAAAAAAAATTTTAAAAAAAAAAAAAGGTTAAAAGGTTTTTTTTAAGGGGAAAAAAAAAAAAAAAAGGGGAAAATTTCCCCCCCAAAACCCCGGGTTTTTGGTTTTTGGGGGGCCGGGTTAAACCCCCAAAAAAACCCCCCCCCCCCAAAAACCCTTTTAAAAAAAACCCCCCCCCGGGGGGAAACCCCGGGGGGGAAAAAAAAAATTTTTTTTTTTTTTTAAAAAAAAAAAAATTTTTTTTTTTTTTTTTTCCGGGGGTTTTGGGGAAAAAAATTTTTTTTTAAAATTTTTTTTTCCCCTTTTTTTTGGGGGGAAAAAAAAATTTTTTTAAAAAAATTTTTTTTTAAAAAAAAAAAGGGTTTTTAAATTTAAAAAATTTTAAAAAAAAAAAAAAAAAAATTTTTTTTTTTAAAAAAAAAAGGGGGTTTTGTTTTAAAAAGGGGAAAAATTTTTTGGGGAAAAATTTTTAAAAAAAATTTTTTTTTTTTTTTGGGATTTTAAAAAAAAACCAAAAATTTTTTTTTGGCCCCAAAAAAATTTTTTTTTTTTTAAAAAAATTTCCGTTTTTTTAAAAAAAATTTTTTTTTTTTCCCCCCTTTTTTTTTAAAAAAAAAATTTTTTTTTAAAAAAAAAAATTTTTTTTTTTTAAATTTTAAAAAAGGGGGAAAAAGGCCCCCTTTTTTTTTAAAATTTTTTTAAGGGGGGAAAAAAATTTTTTTTTTTAAAAATTTTTCCCCAAAAGGTTAAAAAAAAAATTTTTAAAAAAGGTTTTTTTTTTTAAAAAATTTTTTTTTTTTTTTAAAAAAAAATTTTTTTTTTTTTGGGGTTTTTTTTAAAAAAAAACCACCAAAAAAAATTTGGGGTTTTTAAAAAAAAGGGGCCCAAAAACCCTTTTGGGGGGGCCCCCCGGGGTGAACCCGGGGTTTTTTTAAAGGGGAATTTCCCAAATTTTGGGGGGGGGCCCAAACCCCTTTTTTCCCCTTTGGGGAAAAGGGGGTTTTTAAATTTCCATTAAAAATTTAAAAACTTTTTGGGGGGGAAAAAAACCTTTTTTTTTTTTTTTTTAAATTTAAAAAATTCCTTTTTTAAAAAAACCCCACCCCTTTTTCCCCCCCTTTTTTTAAAAAAAAAAAAATTTTTTAAACCCTTTTTAAAATTGGGAAAGGGAAAAAAAACCCCTTTTTTTGTTTCCCCCCAAAAAAATTTTTTCCCCAAAAAATTTTTTTTTTTTAAAAAAAAAAATTTTTTTTTAAATTTTAAATTTTTAAAAAATTCCCCCTTTTTTTTTTTTAAAACCCCAAATTTAAAATTTTTAAAAAAAGGGGGGAAAAGGGGTTTTTTTTTTAAAATGGTTGGGGGTTTTTTTGGGGGGGGGGAAAAAGGGTTTTTTTTAAAAAAAAAAAAAAAAAATTTTTTTTTAAAAAAAAAATTTTTTTTTTAAAAAATTTTTTTAAAAAAAAATTTTTTTTTTTTTTTATTTTTTGTTAAAAATTTTTTTTTTAAATTTTTGGGGGTTTAAAAAAAAAAAAACCCAAAAAAAAAAGGGGGAAAAAAAACCCCGGCCTTTTTAAAAAAAAAAAATTTTTTTTTTAAAAAAAAAAAAATTTTTTTTTTTTTTAAAAAAGGGGGTTTTTTAAAAAATTTTTTTCCCCAAAAAAAAAAAAAAATTTTAAAAAAAAAAATTTTTTTTTTTTTTTGGGGGGGGAAAAAAAAAAAAAATTTTGGGGTTTTTTTTTTAAAAAGGGTTTTAAAAAAAAAAAAAAAAATTAAAATTTTTTTTCCCCAAAAAAAAAAAACCCAAAAAAAAAAGGGTTTTGGGGGTTTAAAAATTTTTTGGGGGGGAAAAAAAATTTTTGGGGGGAAAAAAATTTTTTTTCCCCCCCTAATTTCCCCGGGGCCAAAATCCTTTTTTTTTTTAAAAAAAAAAATTTTGGGCCCAAAAATTTTTTAAAAAGGGGGGGAAAAATTTTTTTGTTAAAAAAAAAATTTTTTAAAAATTTTTTTTTCAAAAAAAAAAAAAACCCAAAAAAAAAATTTTTTTTTAAAAAAAAGGGGGAATTTTTTTACCCAAAAAAAAAAAAGGGGGGGAAAAAATTTTTTTTTTAAAAAATTTTAAAAAAAAAATTTAAAAAAATTTTTTTATTTAAAAAAAAAAATTTTTAAAAAAAATTTTTTTTTTAAAAAAATTTTGGGAAAAATTTTTTAAAAAAAATTTTTTTAAAATTTTTTAAAAAAATTTTTTTTTTAAAAATTTTTAAAAAAAAAAAAAAATTTTTTTTTAAAAAAAAAAATTTTTTTTGTTTCTTTTTTTTTTAAAAAAAAAAATTTTTTTTTTTTATTAAAAAAATTTTTTTTAAGGGGGGGAAATTTTTTAAAAAAAAAAGGGTTTTTGGTTTTAAAAAAATTTTCCCCTTGGGTTAAAAAAACCCCCGGTTTTAAAAAAAATTTTTTTCTTTTTTAAAAAAAAAATTTTTTTTTTTAAAAAAATTTTTAAAAAAAAATTTTTTTTTTTTAAAATTTTTTAAAAAAAAAAGGGTTTTGGGAAACCCGTTGGTTAAAAAAACCCCAAAAAAAAACCCCAAAAATTTTTTTTTAAAAAAAAAAATTTTTTTTTGGGGGGGAAAAATTTTTAAAAGGGAAAAAGGGGGTTTTTTTCCCCCCGGGAAAAGTAAAATTAAAAATTTTAAAAAAATTTTAAAAAAAAATTTTTAAAATTGGGAAAATTTTTTTAAAAAAAAACCCGGGGGAAAAAAAATTTTTTTAAAAATTTTAATTTTTTTTTAAATTTTAAGGAAAAAGGAAATTTTAAAAAAAAAAAAAAAAATTTTTGAAAAAAAAAACAAATTAAAAAATTTTTTTTAAAATTTTGGTTTTTAAAAGGAAATTAAAATTTTTAAAAAAGTGGGTTTTAAAAAAAAAAGGGGTTTTTTTAAAAATTTTTTTTTTTTAAAAAAAAAATTTTTTTATTTTTTTAAAAAAATTTTTTTTAAAAAAATTTTTTTTTAAACCAAAAAAAATTTTTTTTTTAAAAAAAAAAATTTTTAAAAAAGGGAAAAATTTTAAATTTTTAAAAAAAAAAAAATTTTTTTAAAAAAATTTTTTTTAAAAGGGGGTTTTAAAAAAAAAAATTTAAAATTTTTGGGTTTTAAATTTTTAAAAATTTAAAAAAAATTTTTTTTCGGGGGGAAAAAAAAAATTTTTTTAAAAAACCCTTTTAAAAAAAATTGGCCCAAAAAAAAAACCCTTTTTTAAAAAAAAGGGGAAAAAAAAAAAAAAAAGGGGGGGGTTTTTTAAAAGGGAAAAATTTTAAAAATTTTTTTTTAAAACCCCCAAAAAAAAAAGGGGGTTTTTTCCCCCCTTTCCCCCCAAAAAAACCCCCAAAAAAAAAACCAAAGGGGGGGTTTTTTTTTTTTTAAATTGGGTTTTTTTTAAAAACCTTTTTAAAAAAGGGGGGGCCCAAACCCCCAAAAATTTTTTTTTTCCCCCCTTTAAAATTTTTTTTTGGAAAAATAAAAAAAGGGGTTTTTGGGGCCCCCTTTTTTTTAAAATTTTTTTAAAATTTTTAAAACCCTTTAATTTTTTTTCCCCAAAAAAAATTTTTTTTTTTTTTAAAAAAAAAAAACCGGGAAAAAGGGGGGGGTTTTTTTTTTAAAAAAAAAAGGGGGGGGGTTTGGGAAAGTTTAAAAATTTTTTGGATTTTTTTTTAAAAAAAAAAATTTTTTAAAAAAATTTTAAAATTTTTAAAAAAAAATTTTTCCTTTTCCCCATTTTGGGTTTTTAAAAAAATTTTTTTTTTAAAAAAAAAATAAGAAAAAATTTTTTTTTAAAAAAACAAAAAAAAAAAAAATTTTTTGGGGTTTTATTTTTTTTTTTTTAAAATTTTTTAAAAAAAACCCTTTTGGGGGGGTTTTAAAAAACCCCAAGGGGAAAAAAAAAGGGGGGAAGGGGGTTTTCCCCCCTTTTTTAAAATTTTTTTTTAAATTTCCCCCTTAAACTTTTCCCCCCCCCTTTTTTTTTTTTTTTTTTGCCCCTTTTTTAAAAAAAAAAAAATTTTTAAAAATTAAAAAAAAAAATTGAAAAATTTTTTTTAAAAAAAAAAAATTTTTTTTTTTTAAAAAAAAAAAAGGTTTTTAAAAAACCCCCCTTTTTTTTGGGGTTTTAAAAAAAAATTTTTAAAAAAATTTTTTTTTAAAAAAATTTTTTTTTTTTTTTTAAAAATTTTTTTTTAAAAAAATTTTTAAAAAAAAGGTTTTCCTTTTCTTTCCCCTTTTTTAAAAAAAAAAAATTTAAAAAAAAGGGGGTAAAAGGGCCCCCCAAAAAAAAATTTTTTAAACCAAAAAAAGAAAAAGGGGAAAAAAATAAAAAAAAATTGGGGGTTTTTAAAAAAATTAAAATTTTTTTCCCCCCAAAAAAAAAAATTTTTTTTTTTTAAAAAAAAACCCCCGGAAAAAAAATTTTTTTCCCCCCCCCCCAAATTTAAAACCCCCAAAATTTTTTGGGTTGGTTTTTTGGGGGGGTTTTTAAAAAAATTTTTTTTTTTTTTTTTTGGTTTTTTAAAAAAGGGGGGGGTTTTTTTAAAAAAATTTTTTTTTAAAAAAAAAAAAAATTTTTTTAAAAAAAAGAAAAAAAATAAATAAAAAGTTTTTTAAAAAAAAATTTTTTGGGGGTTTTAATCCTTCTTTTTCTGGGTTGATACCAACGATATGTTCCACATCATCTCACTGACTATCACAAACTATGCGCATTTTAACCATGCAAATGGGACAACAATTTAGAAGGCGGTATTAAGAGGAAATGTACTTGAATTTGCGTGGAGGAATAGTGAGAAACCGTTAAGGAAAAATCACTCGGTACACCGGGTGATATTCGAACACCGACCTTAACGTCACAAGAAAACTAGACTATGTGAGCCGGAAATTTAGTCGGTCTTATCTTATATTTTCAGTACACGACTTGCACACCAACTTAATTCTAGGACACAATCCTCCGTCTGTTCAGCACTCTGTATGGTTAAGCCCCATTTTCTACTACGAGTATATCGGCCGTGTGAGGAATCGACTCTCGGACCCTTAGTTTCGTATACAGATATAAAATCTTAAAATAATTATAAAACAGTGGTAAATATAAAGTTATTGTTACATTCAAGTAATAATCAGTAAGCAGAAAGTTCATTCGCAAAGTAGTCTTACAAATTATTTCGGATAAAATGGGAAATATGAATAATTAACATATATATTGGAAAAAAAATTCATACATGTTATATTCAATATTATTAATTACATCTCGATAATTTATTAACTTAATTATATTAAGTATACAGTCTACCACTGGAAACCATTAACTTATCCTAGTTAATAATACGAATGTTCATTAAGATTGTGTCCGTCTAACCATCCCAAAATACATTATTTCTGCGATAAACTAAACAAATATAGAATGAAAGGTTGTAATGAATTATAATTACAGCTTAAGAACCTGTGGTAACGCATCAATATTATATGAAATAACATTAAAATAACTTTTTGAACTGTCACAAGGCTTTATATGACGTTTAGATCTACCTTTATGGACTTCTGTATTGCCTCTCCCCTTGAGTAAGCTTCTAGATTGATCAACCACCAATTCAGGGTGTCGTGGTTCGATTCTGGTGGGTACTGCTGAATATATTTATCGCGTTGCTATTCAATCGGTTCGATTCAGATCTAGGACCTGGGGCCGAGACTTTTATTCGAAACAAACTGTATTGGTTTGTAAGTCGTGTACTGATATATTTGTGCTTCGAAAGTGTAATTTGAAAACCTTGATAAAAAATAGAATAAAAATGTAATTTGACTTTGATCTGGAAGGCGGAGATCTATAACTCCGGTTGATTGTACTTGGGGTGTGGCACCCATCCCAAGGTCATGCAATTGTAAAAAAAAAGGGAGGGAGGTAGGTAGAGGGAAAAATGATTATAACGGAGAAATAAGAAGAGTAAGGGCTTAGAAAATTGGAGTTGACTATGTATCTTCATTGTGTGTTCGGAATAATTAGCGCCGCCTGATCTTTGTGCTGTCAAAAGGCACTTTTCCTTTCTTTCTTTTATACCATAGGGTCGTGGCCCAAAAAGCTTACTCTTAATATAGCGTTAGAATTCAAAACACAGGGTGTCTACTAGTCTTGAAAACCATTAAATAATAATTAAATTCTATTTGGATTGTCATGAAAATTATTTAATTAATTGATTTTCTAGTACCCGCATTGGTGCACACGTGGACTGGATGTCAGGCTTGTTTACGTATGACAGGTGAAATCAGGGTTTGAATCCCATCTCGGTGTACTGAGTGTGTTTTTTTTCCCTAAAAGTTTTCTCGTTCTTTCTCCACGCAAATGTGTGTAAATTTTCTTTCAATTCAGCCCTCCTTGTACCTATAAAATTAATGTGATTAAATTTGGATAGCCCGGATGGGTTGTAAGATTTGGCGTGTAAAAATAAATATATACATACAACTGAATATATACATACTAACTGAATGCCCCCCCACACACCAAAAAAAACCCTCACCTTAAGTAATTTAAGGGTGACATCTTATCACCGACGGGGAGATCCAGGTTCGAATCGTAGCGGTGGTAACTGATTTGGTTTCCCCTCTGAATTGTTTTCTTGTTATTAGTATGGATATGCGGATAGCCCGGTTGGGAATAAGACTGTGCACAGGCTTGGTCGCCGGGACTTGTTCCCTCTCGAGGAAAGAGACAATTAGCTCGACACGCGTATCCTGGTCATTTGATGTCTCTCTCTCTCTCTCTCTGTTGAGACAGAGCTCGCTTGCACTAAATTAAGCAGAAGAAGAAGAAAAGTCGTGGTCACTTAGATGTGTCCAAGAAACGGCTCGTCGCTATCACTATCCACTAGCCTGGTGGACTAGTACAGTATGTTAACAGTATCCAGGAGAAAGTTGCCGACATTCCTTGCGTTCTCATGAGACAACACAGGCTTCTACTTTTGGAGTAAGAGGTAGAACACGGTGGGAAGGCCAGTCGGTCGGTATCTGACATTTAACAACGTTACTGTAACTACTTACATTTAATCATACGTCAAGTATTATTATCTGCGGCTGACAATATCTACCAGTATCAGTATTTGAATTTATTTGAAATTATGTTTGATACTAAGACTATTAACTTCGGGCCGAGACTTTGAAGCTCATTCGAAGGACAATTAATTCTCCTCTGCGTTGTGATAAAAAGCCTCCACGCAAATTCTAGTGAACTTCCTATAATTCAACCCTTCTCATCCCTAACGTTTGAGTCAAACACAACACGTCTCCATGCCACATCCTACCCACGGGCTTCTCTAAGAAGAAGAAATAAGGAAGGTAGTTTATAGGAGGAAATGCACCCGGACCCTCCTGTCACTGGTAATTTAGGTTGTTCGTGAGCTTCTTGGCGCTTTACAAAGCCAAGCCTGAGGCAGATTATTTTGCCCTGATTCTTCAAGTTCGGCTCCAATCACGTGAAGGATCGACATAGAAATAACATCTGACAATTTTTTTTAATGGTTTGGTCCCATGATTTAAATTTTTTACCCCTCAGTTAAAGGGAACAAACCCGAATTTCACAGTTATTTAATTCCAGCCCTCTTTTAAAATCGAACTGGGACTCTCATGTCGGTGTCCAGACTGTTGAAGGTGTCTTGACTTGATAGTGGTGAAGACACTGTGTCACGTATTGTGCGAGTATGTGAGTGTGTGGCAGGCTTCCTCTACACCTTATGAGGACATGGCATACCGAGCTGTCGGTGGCCCGTCTCCCTCACATCCTTAATAGCCACACGTACAGGCAGGGGAGTATCCTCATCAATCCTTGGAATATAAACTATACACACACAATATGCACGGTAGGTACTTATATTCAACGAAATAATACTCACTTTTGGTATGCAGAGGAATAATCCTCATTCCCATGCAAATAGAATATCCTCATTATTACCACATAAAGAGATAATCATCATTCCCATGCAAAGTGAATGTTATCATTATTCCTAAATAAAGAGACAATCCTCATTCTCATTCAAAAGGATTATCCTCATCCCCATGCAAAGGAAGTGTACTCATTAGTACAAATCAGATAGATTATCCTTATTATTCCCATTTAGAAAACCGCCTAATTATTTCCATGACAAATTAAGATAATTTGTGCAAAGCACATATAGGAAAGATGTTCGGGACTAATCAGTCCAACCGAATCAAACATTCAAAATATCCCAATTATATGTCCCACCCAAGTTTCATTTCCGTTCAAACAATGGCGTTCCTTTTTACTATGGTTCTACTTACGCCACCACTGCCGAGAAACATGTAAACATTTTGTTTCTAACTGCTTCCAGATTAATGTTAATTAAGAGACGTTGTTTTCTTCTGACCAAGACGTGAAGAACAATGAAAAGCATCAATTCACCTCTCTCGGTTTCTGTGCGGCAGTCGTCGCAATGACGCAACCAACATCACACCAGCATCCTTCCTGGGGAAATAACGCACAAAGGAACGATGTTGAGAGTACCCACAGCTCGGTGTTGATCTCTGTTTGTAAAAACAGTGCTGCCAACTATAGGCCTAGTGACATCGCAATCACTCGAGGCTACCTTCCATCCTCCATTCCTTGGAGGAACTAAAGTTGGATCTATATTGGTAGAACCTGTTGGAACTATACTTATACCCTGAGTTCTAGAAGGGCCACTCTCGTACCAACATCTTACTGTGTACTGTACAGTACAGTAGTACAGAACGGTCTTCCTACTACCGTTAGGGAGACCTTTCTCTACTAAGAAAATATTACTAGACTACTATACAGTTGGAGTCTGGTACAAAATATTACTAGGCTACTATACAGTTGGAGTCTGGTACAAAATATTACTAGGCTTCTATACAGTTGGAGTCTGGTACAAAATATTACTAGGCTACTATACAGTTGGAGTCTGGTACAAAATATTACTAGGCTACTATACAGTTGGAGTCTGGTACAAAATATTACTAGGCTACTATACAGTTGGAGTCTGGTACAAAATATTACTAGGCTACTATACAGTTGGAGTCTGGTACAAAATATTACTAGACTACTATACAGTTGGAGTCTGGTACAAAATATTACTAGGCTACTATACAGTTGGAGTCTGGTACAAAATATTACTAGACTACTATACAGTTGGAGTCTGGTACAAAATATTACTAGGCTACTATACAGTTGGAGTCTGGTACAAAATATTACTAGGCTACTATACAGTTGGAGTCTGGTACAAAATATTACTAGGCTACTATACAGTTGGAGTCTGGTACAAAATAAGGCCTTCCAGAACCGGGTTCCTACCAACGCCAGAGTGTACTTACGTTTTCTATCATGTTGGATAAATACGGATGGGAGGGGGGGATTTTTTTTGGGGGGGGAAGGGAAATGTCACGGAATTTTATAAAAAAAAGTCAGGGAATTTAAATACTTGACTAATTATACACCTAAACATTTAAATAAAAGTGAGAGATTTGTTTCTTGGTACAGTACTAACAAAATGCATTGTCTAGATGTATAATCTGCTAAAATGATATTTTGGTTCAGGGTTTGTTCTATAACAAATTGGCACAGGAACACAAATAATACCTAAAACATTAAGTTCTGGAAAAATAACCTATAAGAATGTTGAATGTGGAAAGTTTTTAAATGTTGTCTGGAAAACCTGCAGAAGTCAAGCAACTTTATAGTAAAAGTTTTGTAGCCACCCTGCCTAGCATTATGAACTCGAAGTCGATTGTCGCACTTACTAACGTAGCCTACATCACCTATTCCTCCCTATCTTTGAACTATTTCTATTCAGTCCAGCCCATATTATAAATGTTATCCTCTCATTATGTTTGCCAGTCAACACCTTGACCTTGGAACCATACAAACATTTAAACTAAGAAAGTTAGGCGTTGACTGATTTTTTGTTTTTGCTCTCGATACCAACATTGAATTCTGGTTGTCAGAATATGTTTAGAGGAAAATCATTTAGTATTTAGTAGTAAGTTCAGTAATAGGCCTTATTGAATTAAGTCGTAAAAAAGGTTGTTTTTGTTCGTTTTTGATTTTTAACTAGCCAAAATAGTATATACGATATGTATAATATTTGTAATAAATTGTGATGAATATGGTATTTAATTGATTCAACACATAAAAAAAGGTTGTTAGTCTGATCGATACAGGTTCTCCCCCATATACTATAAACACACAGCTCAACTCGATTTACTGCCACTCGACCATGTTAGTCATGCTCGTCATTCTGATATCGAAAACTCAAGTTTGACTTATTACCTCTAATCAGCTGATTCTAACGATAACCTTACGTCTTAACTGCGCAACTACGAGGGTCATTCTATCTCTTATTAAATCTATGTTTATTATAAATATATCATTGTAAGATAGTCAACATCTGCAGTTTATCTTGCAGCTTTCAAAAGTTACACTTGCTGTCAAATGTGATAGCTACAGAACATAAAGTTTTGCTTATAGACACGAAAGTTGTTCTAGTAACTTTTTTGAACAGTCGATAAGTTTCTTCAGTTGGTGTCAGTACTGGGGGGAGGGGGGGGGGGGTGACCTGGCCCACTCGAGATAGTATTTTGATTTTTACCGTTATTCCCCCTCCTCCTGACCTCCCCCCTACACCGTTCTGGTGACTCATACCTGTTGCCAGTATATTTCCGTCTAACCTGAATTTCCCCTCTGATTATTTCCATGAAGACATGTGGTTAGCGACCGGTTGTCCTTGTGGTGGCAACGGGTTTTCCCTGATGACTGGCGCCAATTTGGTGGCTCGACAAAGTCTGTGTGACGTAATCATTGTGTGTGATGTCGCAACACTCCCCCCCCCCTGGGTTTTACCGATGACTCATACCTGGCGCCAGTTTGGCGGCTCGACAAGACAAGTAGAGACAGGAATAGATCGTGACCTTGAAACAGTGAGCTAGTACACGAGGTCATTGACCCCCGGCAACTCTTTCCCCCTCCCTTTCTATGTGGCAATGTGTTTTCCTGATGACTGGCGCGTTGACAAGACAAGTCGAGACAAGAATAGATCACGACCTTGAATGATGTCACAACCCTCATTTGCAATGGGTTTTACCGATGACGTCATCGCTCTGTCGCAACCCTGATGACTCATACCTGGCGCCAGTTTGGCGGGTCGACAAAACAAGTCGAGACACATATGTCGGGCAACGGATTTTCCCTGGCGTCAGGTTGGTGGGCAGACAAGACGAGTTGAGACAAGAATAGATAATGAGGTCATTGCCCCAGGGCAATGGGGTTTTCCCCCGGCGCCAGTTTGGCGGGTCGACAAGACAAGTCGAGACACGATCTTGGATGATGTAACACTCACTTGCATTGGGTTTTCCCGGTGACGTCATCGCTCTGTCGCAACCCTGATGACTCATACCTGGCGCCAGTCTGGCGTGTTGACAAGACAAGTCGAGATAAGAATTGATCACGACCTTGGATGATGTCGCAACCCTAATTTGCAATGGGTTTTACCGATGACGTCATCGCTCTGTCACAACCCTGATGACTCATACCTGGTGCCAGTTTGGCGAGTCGACAAGACAAGTCGAGACACGTGTGTCGGGCAACGGGTTTTCCCTGGCGTCAGGTTGGTGGGCAGACAAGACAAGTTGGGACTCGTAAGGGGGGCAAACATTAAATAAAACACAGACATTTCAAATACATATATTTATTAAACAGCACAATTATACATTTTTACAGGAATGCCTCATGTATTCGTTTATACGTTTTTCTACAGTGTCTCTTAGATGTGTTAGTAAAATAGTTTTTAGTTCACAATCCAGCATGTAATAGTCCAAACCGACGACTTGACGTGTATAGTAGGTAGTACTGATAAGATCCAGGTTTTTGATGTGCGTTTCCACCGTAGGTTGTTCTAGGTCGATGACATCCGCCGATTCTGTTAGCGTGTCGCATACATCCACGACGAGTGTGTCGATCAAATTGTTGCAATAGCGTGCGACGGGTGTCGACCACATGTCACGTCGGTCGACGGCGACGTCGATGAGGTCCCACACCTCGCAAAGACGTGCCCAGCTAGGTACTAGATAGGCGACTCGTTTGAGTCCGGTGTCTTGTTTCTCGTTGATGACGACCATACGGTCACCACACATGCGTCTCAGAGAGATTTCGTGATTAGTCAGACTAATCTTCTGAGGAGGTTGCGTGTTGGTGAAAAACTTTGATATGACCGAGCTGCCCAGTTCTTGCCATTCTGTACGGTTAAACACGGCGCAGTTCCCTCCGCATTTTTCTAGCTGGACATAGGGCGTAAAGTTGTTCTTGATACTCATTCCGACGATGACGCGCTTGGCGTCGACTCCATCCAGTGGGAACAATGTTTTGAAAATACTGCTGACGGCAAGTGGTTTCACCGGCTTTTGCTTTGCTAACGCAAACGTCTTGACCTTCCATGGTGTTCGGTGGTTATGGCCGGCACACCACCGCGACGCCCCTTTTATAGGCGCACGCCACCTGGACATGGCCTCTTGAAGGGCGACATGCCCCTACAGACTTGAAAAAACAATTGTAATATCTCACCACCTTAGCGTCGTAGGCTGTATGATTGTTGGGCGAGAATATTATTATTATTATTAGCACCGCGTCTTACTACCCGTTCGGGTTATACGCACTTACGCTAATGTGTAATGGTAGGGTGATTGTGAGATGAAATGAAGGACCTACGGTTTAACGTGGAATCCGAACCACGGTGGCGACCTGGCATTCCACTTGGGCGATAATAGGTTTTGGAAAGTTTTCAGCGGAATGTTCTGGGTGCGATAGAGAAGGTACATGAGACAGTAATGGCCGCAAACGTCAGATGCGATGCTTTGAAGTTGTAGCTTGCTATGGGACGTGCGAAAAGTGTTTTTGCGTATAAATGCCAGATGTGACTTTATACGCGGTGGAAAACCATAACTGTCAAAGTATTCTCCCACGCCGTTCTTGTCGATAAAGATGGCGACCCAATGCGTCCCAGGCCTGGTGTGTGGATCGGTGTTGATTACTAGAGTGGCACGTCGAGCTATTCTTACGGTAGTTGATCAGCAGGGAAAACACCCGACCGTACAGAACGGAACCACGGATTTGTTTTCAGCCCACGTCTTATGGTGTGCGTGTCCATCTTCAATAATCCAATCACGAAGTCTCCAGACGATAAGAGGCAGAGCAGAAGTTCCATACAGAACTAAGTGCCATGCACATGGTGCGGCCCAATTTAAGTGTTTTCAGTGACGAACAACCTCTGTCGTACAGATCTACGATGGGTATGGACGTGTATTTGACTATTAACTTTTTCTTTTCCACTCCCTTGGGTTTCTGCACGCGTAGTGGTACGGGAGATGAGGGATTCGAGCATACTGTAATCCACATCACCGCTATCCCAGGTGATACCATGCAGATTGTTGACTATATAGTCGGCTTTTTTTCTGGCATAGGTGGAAAGTTCTTCGATAGAGTATGGAGGTTTTAACACCAAATGTTGAAATAATGTGCCGCATACAGATAAAACAATCAGTTCCTTAACGATAAACTCTTTGTTGTCGTCGATGAAGCTCTGGAAATCCACAATGACGTCCATAGTTTAAATGAGGGGAGTAAGGGTGGGAAGCCGTTTATATTAACTTCCATAATAGGACACGACATTTCTGTCCTTGTTAATGGTGATGATGTTGGCATACTCCCCGTACACGATACAGTTGACGGTTTCGGTGAGAGCCCGGGTGAATCTCACTTCGATGCTCAGAGAACCGTGTCGCGTCAAATTTCAATGCGATGTCATGTGGGCGGACAGATTAGGTGTGAGATCGAAAGCCATGAGATGATATCCCTTCGGGAAGGCTTCTCGTGTGATGTCACTACCCTCGTTCATGAAATGGATACCCGTTCCAGAAAACAGCATGTGGTAGTACATGACATAGTGTCCGTTTGAATAATCGGGTTGTAACGGTTTCGACGGTACTTGATCCCCGTCCACGTACAGCGAGAAATGGTTCATGCCGTTGGTTTGAAAGTTGAATAGGTTCTTGGTGGCGTCTCCGTTGAACGCCGCATTTGACACAAATCCCACGATGCACCGTTTGGGTAACTGTCCCGTGAATACGTTGTCCAGCGATTTCCCTTGCACACCCGTAGGAATAGTGAGTGTTTTTTACTTCCAAGTGGCTGATGGGATACTTTGGGGACTGACGTTTAATGCTTTGGCGTGTACCAACAGTATAGAATGTGCTACTTTGACACGTCGCATTAGCAGACCGGCTTCGGCGATGTGAACCTTAAAGTGAGGGTATTCAGGGACCGTCATAACACTAAACCCGTCTCTGGAACGGACCAACCTGATTCTAAGTTCGGTGCCGTTCAAAAGGTATTTCTCTTGGTTAAACACGTCGCCGTGTAGATACCCCAAAAGATCCACCGTCTTTTTGTGGTGAGACTGCGACGGGCCTCAAATCCCTTGTTGTTGGCGTTAGCCTCCACAAAGTTCCAGGACTGTCTGCGAACCACAAACCGCAAGTCAAATGCTTTCTTTTGGCTTCACTGTTGTAATTGAGCAGCGTCTCAATGTACGCTCTATAGGCATACGTGTTGCTGGGCGGTGATACTAGTTTTTAGTTTAAAAACACGTCCACCTGCGTGAATAGCGAATGCAACCAGTTGTTGACGGGAGCGATCTGATCCACCTCGGTGAAAGCGCCACCATTGGGTTTCATGATGGCCACCCTGAGATAGAGCATAGTCTGGGAAAGATAAATCGATGGGTGAATCATCGGTGAGAGAAGAGACAGGTTTGTACTGGAGCCATTGCCCACTTTCAAGACTGGTTTGAGTGGGTGGCACAGAAAAGAGATCGAGTTCACTGCTGACACACTCGCAGGACTGGGGGTGTATAAATGACATTTTAACTGAAAATATCTTTTGCTTCTTTCTTGATCTTTTTACTTCGGGTGACGACCTTAGAATGACGTCGTTGCTTCTTACGAAGCCCTTTATAGCCTGAGCCGGTCATCAGCGTGCTGATCTTCTGTTCAGCCTTGCGTTTCAGGTTTGTTCCAGCCTCACCGACTCGTTGCCGTAGGGCCTCTTTGAAAGGACGCCGTTGGTTGGCAACGTCGGAGAGCACGTCGATACCCGTATGGAGCGCCTGTTTTCCGATGGCTTTAACGCCGCTTCTCAGTAACGGTACGACGCTTTTGAAAAGGCCGCTGAAAAAACTTCCTATCCCATGCCCTCGTTGATAGGGAACACCGTGGTGGATCGAAGATATTTCTGTTCCATGCTGGTTGACGTAGTCTCTTTGGTAGGGACAGTTCATACTGAGCAACGTCGAAAATGAAGTTTCACGCACACTTTTCCAAACTCGAATGATACAGGTTCACCCGTGTTGGTTCTTATATTGATTTCCAAGCTTTCAATTTCCCTTCTAAGCACAGGCATGTAGTGCGACGGATCATAGCTAACTGTCTTATGTATGCCGTAGAGATAGTTTACGTTGTTGATACCAACGATAATTAACAGTGGTGCCACAATGTCACCCACGGGCTGCGGTTCGACGATATCCGTGTAGATGTACATTTGCGAGGGCAGGCCTAGTAGAATGTTGGCGGCGTACGGAGACTTTGGTACTTTGATCAGATTAGTCTGAGGATCGAAATCGAGCTGTAGACTTAGTTGGGTTGATAGACTCAGCAGCTGTATATCTGGTGTAGAGATAACTTCCACTTTTTTATTGAGGCTTGTGTACTTTAATAGAACTCCGAAATTCCCTTGAAACTTATCTATGTCGTTTAGAGCTTAGATCAATTCTTGGATAGTGCTGTAGTTTCCAGCAGGGATATGATCCTTGAATATTTGTTCCACGCCGTTAGCGTCCACCCTGTTGTACCATACAATATTTTGACCCTCGGGTACGGTGGTGAAAGAACAAGGATATTGAAATTCAGCCAGAGCGACTTCCCACCTGCCCTCGAGTGTAAAACGGTAAGGAAGTTGCGTGGCGAAATTCGTGAGCGTATTTTCCGGGAAATATCCCATAGAGCTGTCGCTCGACAAAGTGATGTAAAACTGGTCCTTCATGGTAGGGCGCTGACGTAGCTGGCAGGAATCCAGGAGTTAAACTTGGCGGGTAACCTTTCCACTGCACGTACACCTTCTTTCTAACGCCTTTACCCTTGACACGTATTATTTTATCAACTTTGAAAGTTTCAGGGAGACGTATGCTCTGCAATTCAGGCTCGTAAAACGTTCCCTCCACTTCTTCACCGTCAAGATCGGTGAGTCTGTAGACGACCGGTTGTTGCAACACGACACTGCTGACTTTGAAAATCTCTTAGCTCCAATTGCTTTCGTAGCCCTTTTCAAACAGCATTTTGGATTTGCTAATACGCACCGTGTCACCGACTTTTATTTTAGACTTCGGGTTTGGACGCCTTTTACCGTACAGATTATCTCTCACTTGAAGCACATTAGTTTCTGAAACGTCGGAGGGCACCATCTTGATACTGGAATGTTTGGCACCGGTGTAAGCGTTGACTAGATCTTGGAGGACGTCCACATACCGATACGTGTTATTTTTGGTAAAGTAGCGCCACATGCGTCCTTTCAGAGTTCTATTGAATCGCTCCACGATGCTTGCCTTCACGTCCGGATTAGGAGTTGTGTAGTAATGCACGCCTTCTTGCTTGAGAAATTTCTGGACCAGACGTGCCGTGAACTCTGTCTCCTTGTCCGTCTGTATGCTTAGAGGTTTACGGCCGCTTTGCTTGAAAATGTCACGAAATGCGTCTCTCACATCGCTCCCCGTCTTGGATGGAAGCGCCCTCGCCCATGCCATCTTGCTAAACACATCGATGACGGTGAGCAAGTACACTGCACCGTCGTTGTATTTTCTGAGACTTCGCATGTCGTTGAGATCGGCTTGCCAGAGATCGTCAATGTTTGACACCACGTACTTGTTGCGTGGATTTTTTTTAGCACAGGTTTATGTAGGGTATAAGCGTCCTGCGTATGAAACCATTCTCGTACTTTTTCTGGATCTTTCTTGGACGCCTTTATGAGCGACGCTGCCCCTGCAAACCCCGCAGTGTTAGAAGGGTCGTAGTAGATGTCAGCTAAACGGTCCAGTAAGCTCTGAACGGCAGCCACCGGTTTTCATCCACCCTCTTCAGTTTCTTCTTCTTTGGGCGTTGCGACCGTGTAAGTGGTTGTGGTACGGGTGTCGGATCTCTAATGGGCGCCAAACGTTTCGGGTTTACAATAAATTCTTTCGGAACGTTTATTTTTTGCAGCGCCGTGAGAAACTCTCGCCACCCTGATGGTTCACTGTGTCTTCTTGCTCTGACCAGATCATTGACTAAATCCACAATATTGTATCCACGGAGATGCGTATCTTGAATACTCACTTCTCCGTTTGAGTCCCAAGAGATTCCGC
Organism: Timema cristinae; assembly: GCA_039000515.1. NCBI lineage: Eukaryota > Metazoa > Arthropoda > Insecta > Phasmatodea > Timematidae > Timema > Timema cristinae. The sequence continues at coordinate 186,793 of JBCFYV010001432.1, read as the reverse complement.
CTCGGGAAATGATATGTTCTAGTAAAAGTTCAGCTTTTTTACGTGCCTGTGCTGGTACCGTATTAAGTACAGCTGGGATGGGAAGTACCGACACTTCAGGGGTTGTGGTAGTGGTGGTGTTGATATTTTCAGACGGCGGAGGGTGTTGACTAAAGTGCAGATAGCGCTGTAGCACTTGTTGGTATAAAGTCCATTTAGACTGGTCGTCAAGTTTTGAAGTGAGGATTTTTTCCATTTCCTTGTCCAACTCTGAGACCACTAGATTTGTTGCCGATGCAACTTGATGGTGGTGTTGCTCGTAACGGTGTAATGTTTCAGGGGACACTAATATATTTTTCGTATGTTCCATTATTTACTTGTTGAATTAGGGAACCGAGGACACTGCTCATCAAAGGGGCTAAAAGTAAGGGCAAGAACGCTCCTCCTTTCTGAACGAGTAGTCGTCTCTTCTTCTTCCAGCACTCTCCTCGTTTGACCAGCTTGCGCAACCCCTGCTTGTGAGCACGTAACTTTGTCTTCTGCGCATTTTTCAACGGTACCCGCCCTTTTAAAGTGTTATAGGCACACTCGCAAACAGAGTCAACCAGTTTCTTGTCGGCAGTTTTCATCAAGGCGACACGTTGTTGTGGGTTCATGCGATACATCGCACGTAGCAGAGGGGCCTGCTTCAACACTTTGGGACTCATGGTTATGAAATGATCTGTAAGCGGGAAGTGTCGGTGTTTTTATAGCTTTTGCGTGGTAGGTACACACAACACCCGGCATCGGTACTGGTTCTATATCTGAACCATTCGGGGGTACCTTGTTTGAAATCTAACAATATATAGCCGTGAGGCGTACTTGTAGCATCAGTGTAAGCCTCTTGTAAAACACGGGAATTTTCAGGAGTGACTTGCCTTGCAAAGTGTTGAATCTGAGCTTTATCCCTGGGATTTTTAAAAAGCACGATATAATGTGGGTTTAAGGAAATGTCTCTTTGGCCCTTGCCCTGATGGAATATATTCTGTGTAAGGTACATGACGCTAATATTTTGATGGTGGCATCCTTTGGTCCTCCAAGATCTAGTCAACGCTTACACCGGTGCCAAACATTCCAGTATCAAGATGGCGCCCTCCGACGTTTCAGAAACTAATGTGCTTCAAGTGAGAGACCACTTCGTTAGCTTCACGCATCAGGTCGTCCAGGATAATCATCTGTGGAGAGTCATTACAATTGTCATCCATTTCAGGCAAACCCTTACAGAATATGACGCGTGGACTTGTCCCGTCTTGTTCGAACCCCGGTTGCCATAAAGCATAATACCATGTGATTTTATCAAATTTAACATCACACATTGTGTCCAAGTGACGGATAAAGTCTGCTACAAAATGTGACTTTCCACAGCCGAAAGGGCCGCTTATGATGGCCGAAAATGGATGTTTCAACTTGTCCATAATGTTTGAGACTGAGCTTATAAGCTATATGAGCTTGTATTTATAGGATAGAAGGGAGGTATGGGTGTAGAAGTTAAAACACAAACATAACAATTTTTACAATATTTATTTACAAGCATTAAAAAGTATACACACAGTGTAAAGTATACTGTGAATATTTACAATATATATTTATTTGCATAGACATAACTGTTTTTTTTACAAAATTTATTTACACACAGTGAAAAGTATACTGTGAATATTTACAAAATAGGGGGAATAGTGGACTCAGTAATAAATATGATAAATATATATACAAACAGTTTATTATATATATTTGAATAGATTTAAAATAAAAATATATACAATCAGTTTATTATACTTGACTAGAAAGAAAATAAATATATACAATTAGTTTATTAGATTTGAAATAAATATATATAAATACAAACAACTAATTGACTAGAAAAAAATCAGGTGGCCGGAGGATTGTACTGGCAAATAAAAGAATATAAATAAGTAAGCCCGGTGCATAAAAAATATTAAAAATATGCTTGTTTCCATGCAGAAAAAATTCTCAAATCTTTGAAAAATGGTATGTCAGTGGAACTGTCTAGAGTGAAACAAAAAAAAAAAAGATGATTATTCAGCCCGTCTAAATAAGCACCATTTAGTTGTGGCGAGTGCGTTTAATAGGACTCTAATACCCAAACGGCAACGTATTTAAATCATCGGTTATCCGACGTTTGGTGTACACGGGCCGGTAGACTTTAGTCTGTGAAACGGAACATACAGTCGCAAGACCTTTTCTTACAATTTTGTGCGGTATCTGTATGCATCTTTCCGCAGCCTGTTCAGTGGCCATCGCTTTCAAAACGTCAAAATTAACATAGTTCCGGTCGCTATAGTGTATGGTGATCCCGCGAACCTTGCAAACCGTTTTTGTTTTGGCAGGATGACCACCAACACAAACTCGGTACGCGTAATATTTGGGACCGCCAGATACAAAGGCGCTAATGTAGCTTCCCGGACCGTAATCCTGAAGTTCATCAGTGAGGTCACCTAAAATGTCTCCGGTCTTTGGACTCCAATCGCTGGGGCGTTCGGTAAATAGAACGCTATCTGTATCATGATACAAAACTCGGTCCCCCAATTGTTCAAGGATGCTGTATAAGTGCAACCTAGCCATAGCAGTCGTGTAGCATGCTACCGCCACACTCGTGTTAGGATTAGGGCGCAACGCGTCACGCGCATACTTGTAATTGAGGAACATAACCTCATCATTTACATCAATGACGCTGTCTACGGTCATGTACGGATCCGTCAGGTACTTGTGGATGCCCTGATAGTCGTTGACAACGGCTACATGTGGTAAATCGGGTCTTTGCCCAAGTTTTTCCCATAGTGAATTTAAAAAAAGTTTAGCCAGAGTGCGGAGACCAGGGTTTTTACAAACATAGCCGAAATCGAGTTTTACCCTTCCCTTTCCTCATAATTTTGAATATAAGCTAACTTTTCCTCTTGTGAGGTACACCATTCCGGCCATCCGCTGGATTCTTGTTTAATTTTCAAAAAGTATCAATGTACCCGTGAAACAATCCGCCAGAACGCGTCTGACGGTCGTAAACAGATACATTGTACTCCCACACTTCGTGTATATCTTCACCGGTGTAGCCTTTCTCAACGGCTTTCCAGATCTCGTCAATCACCCAGACGCCTGTCAACTAGCGATCTTTTTTGTCGTTGTGCTGACACGCGCCTTGGTTTTTCTCCTCCCCGCATTTCCTGCACAAAATGAACATTGGCTTGTCGTTCATCCATGTAGGCAATACGGGTAGGAATAAATCTTGCGGAGGCGTCATTGTAACTTTGGCTATGCCTTCTACTTGATCTATAGATGGACTATTTTGTTCCAAGTGAATTTTGGGGTGGCCGACTGGGTATTTTTTTGTACTTGCAAACGTATGGATACAATGAACACACATCCAAGTACTTGATCTTCTCTCCACAAGAAAGGTCTGCTTCGTGGAAGAGCTTGATACAATTTGTACGCCCGCCAAAGAATGCATCCCTAGGGCTGAGAGGCTCCTTGGTATACTCCTCGTGTCGGAGTACAAATTGCTGCAAGTCCTTGTCTGTGCGTTTCATCGCATTAAACATGCACTCCCACATCTCTACGACCGTGTAGCCGGCATTCTTAAACTTTTCCAAACAAGCCATGGTCGCTTCATAACGCGTCTCCATGGTCTCGTGGGGACTATTTTTGACAGGGGCGGTCCTATAAGGGTAACAGAGAGGGCACCCGTGCCAATAACAGCCCCAGAACTGGATTACGGTAGTGGTATCTCCAGCCTTAACAACACCGTTTACACGTCGCCCTAACACATATTCCTCACGGCCGTTACCCGCATGAAGAATAGAGACACCACGCTGATGGGCCTCCCAGCAGACCCATTGTACAGCGACGTGCGACTGTTGGTCTGCGCACCGATACCCACCGTTAGGGATAATACCGATAGTATTCTCCTTAAGATCACTTCGGCGGTAAACCAAAATGGCCGCTCCAGCTATCGTACACGTCTCTCTGAAAGGATCGACCTTTGCTTTCTTCATGAGCATCTCTCTAAACTTCAGGCAGGCCTTCCGTAGGATCTCTACATCTTTCACACAATACAGTTCCAACTCGCGTTTAAAATCAAAGACATAATTTTCTTTGACCAACGCGTCATACCACTTCTCAAAGTGCTCCTTTCCCTCAACGGACATCTCGCCGATGCCGTAGTCCTCCTTTGGCGGCAAGGGACCCCTACACCCCGCGTTTTCTTTTTTGTTGAAAAAATGGGGAAATGTCTCTTGGCCAAAGACTCGTCCAAACCAAACGTTTTGGCCAATTTTGACAACGACATTGGGAGAAAGTTCAGTGAGTCAATAAAGTAGAGCGGACCGTAACGCATGGACATGATTTTTCCACCGTTCATTATAAGTTCTGGAGTCCATTTTTTTACTTCCATCATATATCTTAAAATAAAATTTCCCTCATAGGATTTTGCATTATGGCCTAGGAGGGTGGTATCCTTAAATTTTGAAGCTTAATTTGTTCTAAATATTCAAAAATTGGGCCATTGTGGTATCACCCTTGAATATGCTAGTCCAATCGCCCCCACATTCAGCGCAATGATGGTCATTTGCATCTATATGAACGCATGCCTTGCAACACGACTGCATGACACATAGGTTAGGCTCGTGCAAATACGTGCCGGCCGCACCTTAAAGAATCGTTTCTTGCCTTCATTCAAAATCATATAATACAAACATGAAATTACTCTTTTCCAGTAACGGCTTTGACGGGGCCTTCTTCATATAACAGAAATGACCAAAAGGACGATGGGTCTCGCATACTCTACAAAGTCTCATAACACCTATGTGAAAAATTTGATTTTTCCAAACTGAAAAATTTTCCGCATACCTCGCAAACTTTTTTGACATCACAGACCGATCTGTGACCTCTGAAAAAACCGGGACGTTTATGGTTATCAAAACATGTGTGGTTTGTGAACCAACGCCCGCAGTCTTTACAGACACAGATTGGCCTCCGTTAAAACCCGCTTTAGCGTAGCAGTTTTTGCACGTGGATGCACATTTGTGTTTGTTCCTTGTGTTGAACGGCACACGGCACTCACGGAAAAAGTACGAGCACTTAAATGCGGCTGTCAAGGATGTTATGACATCAAAATGTTTTTGCTTGTCGTCGTGAAAATACAAATCAAGGTAGCCCTTAAAGGAATGTTCGGAGGGAGTAGGCACTTCATATAGGACCTGTCTCCCTCTACGTTCCCTAAACACCTTAATTTTGTACTCGGAGAGGTATGTTTGAAATGGTTTCAGCTCGGTTAGCCCACCACCTTTCAAAAGATTCACACGGGCATCACGGCATAGATCTTCTGCTTTGTATTTTTGAATATTACGACCCTTTTTGATTTGTCTAAAGGTGTTCATGTCCATGCATCCTGGTTCTTTTTTATTGTCACATATAGCTTTGGCGACAACCAATGCACGGGCTAGGCAAAGTGTGTCGCCATTTTGAATCATAATGATCCCTTGGTTTCTATGGATATATGTGCTAGATGGAAGAGAGTTTATCACAATAACGTGCACTCCCGCGAGGTTCCTTAAAGTGGCAGAGTTTAACGTACAGTAGTGCCGTACTCAAAAACAAACTATTACTTTGCAACACACGACTTACGTTATCAAGCACTGCTCTAGCGTCTATCTGGTCTGCTCGCCTAAATGAAACAAACAGGGCTCAACGTGGAGTCAGTGCTACTCAAAAGCAAGCCAACGTGGTCATCGGCGCTAACGCCATGGTCCTGCAGCCGATAAAGCAAATTAGTAATTTGTTCTTCAAGCCAACTTAATGCGTCCTGATCGCTTGCTGGAGCACCAAGATGTACGGTAATTTCTCTACCAGTATAAAAGAAACGCCTCAATTGTTTAATCCTCTCTTCTACGATACGAAGAGGGACGCCATTTGACAATGCTTCACCAACCTGATTTACCGGCCACTAATTCCCGTCTGGGGTGCTGATGATGATCCCTCCCCCATCATATTCGCGCCTTGAAGGGAGTCTCTGATCCCGGCTTCCTCGCCCCTACAACAGCGGCTTGCAGGAAGACACTTGGAGTTGGCAAATCTCCTGCTGGCTGAATGGGGGCCGCGGAGTTTGGGGTTGGGACCACGTTTTCCCCCCGGTTCGAAATGGCATCTTCGTTATTCATTTGAGCTAAAACACAAGAGTTTGAATTAAAACACAAGTCAAACTAACTACAAAGTAAGCATTTGAAACAATATTCTTTCATACAAAGGCAATTTAAAAAATTAATTCTTTGCAATTTTTAAATCAAACAAATTATCATATAAGTTAGCAAAATAATACCTGAAAACAAAATGACCATTTTAATTTATAGTTTGTCCTCGGAGTGGACAATGTGAATATCATAAAAACGGATCCCTCAGTTGCTCTAACTAATCAATTTTAAAGACACTTGTTTATTTCACACAACGTTTGGGACATTTCTTTACGTCAAGTTTTTATTTGAAAAGTATTTTCACCTATTATAGCGGTTTACTAAGGAATCTTCTCATTATTTGCTCTTTCAATTTATACATACATTTTTATTTTATTTTAACGTATAATAATAATCTCACCTATGGATGAATCAATAGCATCCAGAGCCGAAAAATGTCTATTATAGTCTCTTGCGGCTCTAGGAGTGGTGGTGGAGGTGCTATTATGGGAGACTCTGCAGACATCATGTGGTTCCATGCATCTGAAACCAACATAACTCTTTATTAGAATCTTTTAGCGTAAGTGAAAGCCGTGGATAATCATACAGAAACTACCTATTAATCTGAATAGTCATTTTCACAATAATAACTATGGTCCTCCCCGGACTTGAACCCTGGACACCCAAACAAGGAAGTATGTATTCTAACAACTGAGCTAAAGTGTTATACAATAATATTTCAACAAGGAAATCACCTTAAAATAATATAATATTTATCGTTTAGCGTTTATAAAACAAAAAACTTATAATGCTCATTTTTGTTTATGGAAAACCAAACAACTTAGCACATTAATTTTTTTCGATTTTTTATTTTTTATTAAGGGTGACCTGGTGGTCTAGGGGTAAGGTGTCAGGTGCTGGCGGCCGGGGTTCAATCCTCGGCCCCGGCAAAGATTTATCTGATTGCCAAACCCTTCCTTCACCTCTGACAAGACATCTTGTGAATGTGGGGAATGCCAGGCTGCCACCGTGGTTCGGATTCCACGTTAAACTGTAGGTCCTTCATTTCATCTCACAATCACCCTACCATTACACATTAGCGTAAGTGCGTATAACCCGAACGGGTAGTAAGACGCGGTGCTAATAATAATAATAATAATAATAATAATAACGATAATATTTTTTATTTTTTAAAAGCTAATTATTCTTTTTTACAAATCTGGTCTTTCATTGCCCTGCAATTACTAACCGTTTGCGTTTAATTCTTCCATGTAGGCACCGAGGGTGGCCAGACCCGTGTATCTGTGGATCTCCCCACAGCGAATTCTCCAAAAATACAAACAAACAGCTCAGTTTGACATTCAGAATTAAAATAATCTCCAGAGTGTTAACGGAATCGGAGACATTTAGCAACGTTTGCTCGTCCAAGACAATGTGTACTTTATGATATCACACGCCTCACTTTGAAGTGTTAGCCTGTCATTGGTATCTGTATCTAAAAGCTCTACGGCAACGGCTCTCTTCGGCCATCGGCCGAGCTTTACATATATAGTGTTACGATATTTTAAAACATTATCTTCAATAAACATATTATTATGTTAAGTATAATACACTTGTTCAATACATCTTTTAAATAAAATTTTGTTGGTAGTAAACTGCCTTCAAAAATTGTTATGGGTTGTAATAAATGTATACAATAAACTACTCTTAAATAAAAATGCATTATTTAATTTATTATAACTACTCGTGTTATACGATTTTATAATAATATTCAGCCATTAGTAAACTACCAATAAAATTAATTACCATTTAACAATACCTAGGAATCAAAGTTTTTTCAATAAACTACCCTTGATTATAATAAACATTTGTTCCGGCATAACTTTATCCAAGATGTCATCCACAAAAGTTCCTGCTTAAACACCTTCAAATTATATATAGTTTTAATTCTCATAAATCTATTATAAATTAATAAATTTAGACAAGTCTGCCATGGTTTATTGTAATTTTGAAATAGGTCAAAATGTATACACATAGATTTAACAACAAATAAATAATAAATGTGCCTGTTAGAAAATTATATTTACTCACCCAGATCCGTCAGTGAAGCGTAATCACTCATCCCGGTTTTATTGTTTAGCACTCGAAGACAGGTTGTAAAATGAAAGGATTTTAAAACAGGTGCCACTATTTATAGCTACCACCAGCTAAGTTTGCGACAACAACAACAACCCTTATTGACCTAATTAGGTATTTCTTTCAGCTTTCATCAATATAAGTCCAAGACTTCTCTGATGTAACCACCACCAAGTTGCCCCGGCTGCCAGCAGCCCGGGCTGAAATGACTTGGGAAAACCCCCTGTATGCGTTTTCACCTGCATCCAGGAGTGGGAGGGCCCCCTGCAGTGGGTGTTCACCACGTGGGGGAGATGGAGTTTAGCCGCGACAGCAGCCGGTCCAGCGTCCGGGGCCCGTCACCGCACCCCGGCCGCCGCGCCACCGCCACGTTGCCCAGCAGGGACCACGGGGAGGTATCCATCCCGATTTTCATCGCCTCCGTGACTAACTAACCTATTAATCTCCATAAAAATATATCTCTGTAAATATCTACATTCTTTAACTCTTACAGGGTCTCTTTACAGGGTCACCCTTTACCTTAACATCAGCGCCACATTACGGTACTTCACCACTTACTCACCCAGCTCCCTCGCTTCCTCGTGCTCCCTCGCTCTTTCCCTGTCCCTCCTCTCCGCCTCTCTCATTTTTCCGATTCTCGTGGCCGTGCTCACAAATTTCCTGAAAGTTTCAGGGCTATCCGTCATGCCCTCAGTCCTCCATCTCCTTCCTCTCTGCACCACTTCTCTGTACAATTCCTGTCTTACTTGCTCATATCGCTCACAATCATACATCACGTGCCTTGCGTCCTCCGCCACATCGCACAGATTACACATCGGATTATCACCAATCCCAAACGAGTGGAGTTTGGCCGCGAAGTCCCCGTGTCCGCTCAGGAACTGGGTTGAGTAGTGGTTTCCAATTGCTTGCCTCTTACTCACTCTCACTCTCACGTCTCTGTAATATGCGTAAGTGACTCTCCCTTTCGTGGCGTTATCCCAAACCACTTGCCACCTTCCAATCGTCTCTTCTCTCCTCATCACCCGGCTTTGTGCCCTGTCTACACCATTCATTTTATCCCTCCACATTATTCATCCTCATGTACCTTTCGATTTCCGCCATAGCCGCCTTGGATCGCCCCACATTCACCTGGATCACCTTACAGCCCATAGTCCACCCTTCTTTGTGCCTCGTCTAGAGCCATCTGGTAAAACGGGCATTTCCGATCCGCCACATCGTGGCGATCGTCTCTCTTTGCCCTCCGGCAATTCACACATCTACCTTCGCCCCACGCCACCTTACACTTGGCTGGCTCATGCTCCTCTCCACATCTCGGGCATGCCTGCTTTTGCGCACAATACTTGGCTATGTGTCCGTATGCCTGACACCTATAGCATCGGGTGGCCTCAATATGATCCCTCACCCTGCACCTACGCCAACCCTGGTACACATACCTTCTGCCCTCAGCCAGTTTCTTATTCTGGGGCTACATGTCACCACCCAGTGTTCGACATCCAAGTTGGGCCTGCCATACTTATGTACACACCTGAAGTTCGTCACGAACTCCTCGAGGCCAACACCACTGCCCTCCATGTTCCTCTCGTGCACCTCTTTCACGATCTCATTCTCATCTCTGCCCTTCTCCATATCATAAATCATTATACTGGGCTCTCTAGTCCCAGCCTCCACTATTTTTAGGCCTGCCTCACCCAGATCTTTCTCCAGCAGCTTGGCCTTCTGCTGGGGCGTTTCCACCTCCAGCACCACACCTTCCCGTATCCTTCGGAGGTTCTTAACATTGACCCCCATCTCTCTGGGTTTTAGGGTCCCCTTTAATATTTCTTTAACCTCTGTCCCATTCTTCTTGCCATCGGTCCCCCTCACGATGACAAGATTCCCCTTGGGCCTGATATCCTTTCCAGTACTTAGGCTCGGGACGTTAAGCCTCTCTTTTCTAGCCATCTCTGCATAACTGGGCGCTTCTCGGCCCTTCCTCTCCTCAGCACCGGTTCTCCTGTCTCCCTCATGTCTGCCCATCCACTCAATCAGTTCTTTCCGTTCCGCCTGCCTGGCCTCCAACCCTATGACCTTGTCCATCAAGTCATTCGCCATCACTCTCATTTCCTTCATGATGAGCCTGATCTTTTCTTGAGCCAGGAGCGAGAAGCCCTTACTCTTTACTTGGCTAGCAACAATCCTTTCCATCTCGGCCTGATACCGGTTATATCTCCGCCGTGTATCTGTCTCGGCCCCGATGCTCACCAGGGCATCCACAAACTCCTTTTCAAGGAAGCTGCGCCTATAGTATTTGGGGGAGTGTACCTCTCCCCCTCTTCCTCCAGCCCTCCTTCGGTGTCTCCACCTTTCTTCTCCGATTCTGTCTCCGCGGTTGCCCTGTCTGCAACCGCTTCCATGATCCTTTCCGGCCCTGCCGCCTGACCATCCGAACTACCACTAGGGCTCGCTTCTACTTCTTTGGCCCTCTGCCTCCTCTCCGTCTCTAACCTACACAGCCTCAGCTGTAGGACCCTCCCTTTGCCTGGGTCCGTTTCAGGCTTATCCTTTTCTTTGCTCTTTCCATCCTCCGGACCTTCCTTGTCACCTTTAGGGCTCCTTTTGCTCGCCCTTTCTTTGGTCTTACGCTTTTCTCTCCTCTTCGCAGCCTCCCACTCAGTGTCCCCCCCACTGGCGGAGTTGCTCTCCCTTTCCGCTGGAACCTTGTCTTTCCCACGTCTTTTCCTCTCCAGCTTTCTCCCCGTACCGCCGTTCTCGGACGGCACTTTGTTTCCTGTTATTGCGTACATTGTTCTTTGCTCTTTTTTAGCCAGCGCATCGTAGACAAGGGAGCGGGCCGGAATAGTCAGGAACGGGTATACCCTCGGGATGATACCCTACCCCAGTTCCCCGGGGCCCGACCTCCGTTTGCCGATCCCGGTACTCTCGGACGGACCGGGCTCGCTCGTTGCGGATCAGGGTCCGACCCCTGCACTCAATGTCTACTTCCTGGTCACCGGTCCATCCCCGCAGCTGCCGCCTCAGCAGAGCAAGCTCACATCAGCTTCCCCGGCCACCGACGGAAACATTTCGGTGACTCGGTTCGGCACTCCCAGCGCGCCACGGTTCGGACCAACCTACCCCCATCGCGGGGGGGTCTCGTCTTGACAGGAGGACCGACCACATCCTCCCAACCCTGGTGTACTGATGGGCTAGGGTTGCCATATTCATCAGCAGGTCCCGTATTTGGCCTCGGAGCTGACCAAACTCCGTTAGCCTTCCCCTATCGAGGGGTGCCCCTTAGATTTTCAGACCGTGTCCGTGCGTTCACTTTTAAGGTTGGGTTGACTAGACCCTCCCAACGTTCCTCTTTTTCCCGGGCTTACGACCGGCTGTTCTTCCTTCACCCGACAGACCTCTGCGATTCGCCTTGCGGCTCCTCATATCGGCCGGCCCTGCTCAGGAAACAGGCAGAGTTAGCTAAGTTTGCGACAAACAACAACCCTTCGTGACCTAATTAGGTATTTCTTTCAGCTTTCATCAATATAAGTCCAAGACTTCTCTGATATAACCACCACCAAGTTGCCCCGGCTGCCAGCAGCCCGGGCTGAAATGACTTGGGAAAAACCCCTGTATGCGTTTTCACCTGCATCCAGGAGTGGGAGGGCCCCCTGCATTGGGTGTTCACCACGTGGGGGAGATGGAGTTTAGCCGCGACAGCAGCCGGTCCAGCGTCCGGGGCCCGTTACCGCGCCCCAGCCGCCGTGCCACCACCACGTTGCCCAGCAGGGACCACGGGGAGGTATCCATCCCGATTTTCATCGCCTCCGTGACTAACTAACCTATATAAATCTCCATAGAAATATCTCTGTAAAATAACTACATTCTTTAACTCTTACAGGGTCTCTTTACAGGGTCACCCTTTACCTTAACATCAACGCCATAGTACGGTACTTCACCACTTACTCACCCAGCTCCCTCGCTTCCTCATGCTCCATCTCTCTTTCCCTGTCCCTCCTCTCCGCCTCTCTCATTTTTCCGATTCTCGTGGCCGTGCTCACAAATTTCCTGAAAATTTCAGGGCTCTGCGTCATGTCCTCAGGCCTCCATCTCCATCCTCTCTATACCACTTCTCTGTACAATTCCTGTCTTACTTGCTCATATCGCTCACACTCATACATCACGTGCCTTGCGTCCTCCGCCACATCGCACAGATCACAAATCGGATTATCACCAATCCCAAACGAGTGGAGTTTGGCCGCGAAGTCCTCGTGTCCGCTCAGGAACTGGGTTGAGTAGTGGTTTCCAATTACTTTCCTCTTACTCACTCTCACGTCTCTGTAATATGCGTAAGTAACTCTCCCTGTCGTGGCGTTATCCCAAACCACTTGCCACCTTCCAATCGTCTCTTCTCTCCTCATCACCCGGCTTTGTGCCCTGTCTACACCATTCATTTTATCCCTCCACAATCTCCACCTTTCCTCTATGTACAGGTCGATAGGTATCGCACCTGTGATCACCCTCACAGCTTCATGGGACATCGTCCTATAACCTTTGGCCACAGCGAGCAATAGTTTCCTCTGTGTGCTCATCATTACCTGTCTGCTTTTGCCTCTCTGGGCTTCCTCGCCCCACACCTCGCATCCGTATACGAGTATCGGTTCCACCATACCTTTGTACATCCTGTACAGATCCTCACACGAGTAACCATAGTTCGCCTTCGCCAAGTTCTTGAGCTTTGCGAAGATTATCTTAGCCTTTCCGCATACCGACTCTATGTGCCTTTTGTAACTCAGTCTTTCTCCGATCATAACTCCGAGGTACTTGACTTCCCTTACATATCTTATCCTCTCACCATTCATCCTCACCACTGGATATCTTTCTCCACCTAGAGTCCCTCTCAGGAGCATAATCGCTGACTTGGCACTAGAAAACATCAGCTTATTCAGTTTTCCCCATCCTTCCACTTTCCTTAGAGCATACTCAGTTCTCCTCTCCAAGCTCCGTCTCGTGTCTGCCTCTATCAGCAGTAACACATCATCCGCATAAGCCAATATTTTACCGTTCATTCCGATATTCATTCTTAGTAGCCTATTGATCAGTACGTTCCATAAGAGTGGACCTAGGACTGATCCTTGTGGGCATCCCTTGGTCGGCACCTTCACCCTCCTTACACCTTCTATTTCCAAGGTCACCTCCCTTCTTTCAAAGTAGTCCTTAACCAGCCTCCATATATCTTTTGGGCATCCTGCCTCCTTCAACTCCCATAGCACCTGGGGCCACCATGCGTTATCGAACGCCCCGGCTATGTCGAGGAATACCCCCAGGACGTATCTACTTCTCGAGTCCCCAACCTCTTCCTCCATCCTCACTAGGGCATCCACCGTCCCTTTCCCTTTCATAAAGCCGTACTGCCTATCGCTCATATGCCCAACTGCACACATGTGCTGCTCTATCCTCCGAGCAATCATCTTTTCTCCGATCTTACCCAGTACCGGGATCAGAGTTACCGGCCTGTACGACTTTATTTTTGTTCGATCTTTATCGTCCCCTTTCAGGAACACCTTAAGGTATCCTCTTTTCCACCTATCCGGGAATCTTCCCGTGGTCAGGGCTCTGTTCATTATCCCCCGGTACTCCTCGACACAGCCTATCAGCGCCCCTTTTGCCAATTCCGGTTGTATTCCATCCATTCCTGGTGCTTTTCTGTTCCTCAACCTCTTGCGCGCCATCTCCACCTCGTCAGTAGTTAACTCCGGGGATCTCTCCTCTCCATCCCATTCCTGCGTTTCCCTTCTAATCCGTTCATGGTAAATCTCATCCGTTTCTCTGCTATCGTCCGGGAGGAGTTCCCTCAACATCATCTCCACGGTTTCTCCTATATCCTTGGTGTATATCCCATCTGCCTTCACTAGGCTTGTTAACACTGTATCACCTTTCATTTTACCCATAATGACCTTGTACACCTTACCCCAAGGGTTATCCGCCTCTTGGGAGACAAGTTCTTCCCACTTCCTCCTCTTCTCCTCCCGGACTTTCCTTACGTATTCATTCCTCTGGTGAGCATATTCTTGGCTTAAGAATCGGACCCACGCCCCATCGATCTCTTCTCTTTGTGCCCTCCTCCGAGCCTCGTCTAGCTCTCTCCACGCTCTGTTCTTTCCCAGTCTCATCCTTGACAGCTCTTCTGTCCACCATTCCCCTCCGCCATCTCCACCTCTTTTCTTCCTCTGGAGGCACTCCTTCCCGGTTTCCATTATCGCCAGTTCCAGTGCCTCCGCCATCTCTTCGACATTTACACCTATTGGCATTGCCTCTGCCACCCTCCTTTGGAGTGCCTCCGTGAATCGCGGCCAGTCTGCATTCTTGAACTTGAACCTTATCTTTTCTCTCCTCTGTCCGTTTGGGCCTTCTCTCCGTCTCCTTTGCACCATGAAACCGATGAGCCGGTGGTCCGACTCTATCTCGCCGACTCTCACTCTCCAGTCCCTCATTTCTCCCCACATTTCTTCCGTCCCCAGAGTTACATCCACATTCGACGTCATACCCCTGGTGTTGCAGAAGGTCTCGGGCTGTCCAGCTCTGTTCATTACTCTCAACCTGTTGGTGAGGATAAAATCCTCCATCACCTCCCTTCTCTCGTTTAGAATTCTGTCGTGCCATAGCTGCGATCTTGCATTTGCATCCATGCAGATCACCGTTCTCTCACCGCCCAGGTCCCTCAGAGTTTCCTCAAGGCCCCCGATATGTATCTCAATGTCTTCACTCGGGTTAAAGTAGCAGCTGACCAGAAAGGACTCCCTCTATCGCCCAATTGGGACCTCTTTCCGCTACGCCGCACACGAGTCAGAGACTTTTCGCAGCGCAACCACGGCTTCAAGGGGCAAGTAACGCTTCAACGAGCCCAGGAAAACCCCTCGTATACGCATTCACCCGTATCCGAGAGTAGGAGGACCCCCTGCAGCTGGTGTTCGCCACGTGGGGGAGGTGGGATTCAGCCGTAGGGATCGACACTAAGTCTTTACCCTACGTTGCCCAGCGGGGACCTCGTGGAGGTACCCACCCCGGCCCTTCTGAAGGACCGCCTCCGTGCAATGAATTTAAAACCAAAGAGTGCAAGCAATTCTAAAATTGCAATTTAAATTTTGAAAAGTAAGCCCTACAAAATCCACAACAAGAGCAAGACTCGAGCCTACAGCCCTATCCTGTACCACCCCTTAACCCCTCCCCCATCAAGAACAGCACGCTATCGTCAACCTACCCCTAACGCATATGTTTACTCGAACAATACCCGGTATACACAACCTGAAATGGAAAAGACGTTAGTGTACTTAACCTATTATACCTCCAATCCGCCGCTCCTTCTTCTTCCCGATCGCCATCGCATACCTCAGGAAGCACGCGTAGCTCCTGGCATCTCTCACCATCTCCGTCCTCTGCAGCTGATCCCCCACCTCTAGCCTAAGGATTCTTCTATCCCTCTCGAACCGCTCACACGACAGCAGCACGTGCTCCGCATCCTCGTAGGCTCCACACGCCTCGCAGTCCGGGTTCTCCTTCAGCGCGAAGCCGTGAAGCTTCCCGTTGAAGTTCCCATGTCCGGTGAGGAACTGCGTCACATAGTAGTTGGTGCTAACCCAGCCACTCTCCATCCTCTCCTGCACAGAAGGCCAGTACCGATAAGTTTCCCTGCCTTTATCGGACCCGTCCCATCTCGCTTGCCAGACAGCAAGGGAGTCTCTTCTGGAGATCCTCCTCTCTTCCTCCAAGTCGAGTCCGTTCTTCTTGGCCCAGAACCGCCTAGCCCTCTCCCTAACGAGAAGGTCGATCGGCAACACCCCTGCAACAACAGGCAAAGCATCGTGAGAAACTGTACTGTATCCTTTCGTAACCGCTAGCAGTGCAAACCTCTGTGCCCTAAGTAGGATGATCCTGCTGCTGTTGACCTCCATCCGGTGCTGCCACACCACGCACCCGTAGGTCAGCACCGACTCCACCAGGGCCCTGTACATCCTCCGCAGAGTCGTGAAGTCCAGTCCCCAAGAGGTCCTCGAGACTCGGATGAGCCTCCCGAACACCGCCTTCGCCGTACCAGCAATCATCCTAAAATGATCGTTAAAGAGCAATCCCTCATCCAAAATACACCCAGATACCTGTTTACCCTAACGTAGGCAATATGAGCACCGCCCATTCGCACCGTCGGATGTCTCATCGCCGAAAGTCTCCCCTTCAACAGCGTCATCTTCGTCTTTTCTCTCGAGAAGGTAAGGCGGGCCTCAGCCCCCCACTCAGTCACCGTCCTCAGCGCGTGTTCCGCCCTCGCCTCCACTTCAATCCGCGTGTTCCCTCTGACCAGTAGGAGATCGTCGTCTGCGTAGGCGTAGCAGCTGACACCATCTCTGAACTGCAATCTCAAGAAGTCATCAAAGATTAGTAGCCACAGGGCCGGACCCAGCACCGACCCCTGAGGGCAGCCCTGAGTCAGGACCTTCACGGACTCCGTCTGCTCCAGGTACAGCCCAGTAGTCCTACGCCTGAAGTAATCCCTGACCACCTCGTACAGGTTCTTCGGACATCCCGTTCTCCTCAGCTTCTCCAAGATCCCCGGCCACCAGGCGCTGTCGAAGGCGCCCGAGATGTCCAAGTAGATGGCCAACACGTACCGGCAGTCGCTCTCGGAGACGTCGCGAAGGACCCTCTCCAAAGCATCCACCGTTCCTCTTCCGGGACGAAACCCATACTGCCGGTCATTAAGCACATCATTTACCTGTATATAATCCCAGAGTCTAGAAGCCAGCAGCTTCTCCAGCACCTTACCGAGCACGTTGAGCAAGGTCAACGGTCGGTAGGACTTCGGATCCGTCGGGTCCCGTTCCGGCGACTTCAACAGTATCCTCAGTTCTCCTGCCTTCCACGGGTCGGGGAAACGACCCTCCAGCATCATCTGGTTGGCGAGCGCCAGCAGATACTCCGAGATGCAACTCCAGGATTTCTTCACGATCTCCGCCGTCAGAAGGTCCAAACCGGGGGCTTTCTTGTTACGGCAGCTTCGGATTGCGTCACGTAGCTCCTCCCTATCAAAGAGAGGGACATCCGCTCCAGCATAGTCCTCCACCGCTTCCTCTCTCAGGACCCGGTGCCTGTCACTGTCCCTGGCCGGATCATCATCTGGAACAATGACCCTCAGCACCGCCCTTGAAGTCTCAGCTATGTCATCTGTAACAAGACCATCAACTTTCAGCCCAGCCACGACCTGCGCCTGCCGTGCCTTACCCATGGCGAGCTTGTAAACCAAGCCCCACGGGTCCCGGTTACCTGTGCTGGAGGCGAACCCTATCCAGCTTGCCTCCTTCGCTCTCCTCACCGCCCACACGTAGTCGTTCCTGGCCCTCGCATACGCCCGTCCGGCCTCCGCATCCTGCCTCCTCCTTCTCTTGGTCCGGGTGACCTCCCTCTTCATCCTCATCAGCGCCGGAGTCCACCAGGCGGCCCTCTTCTCCAGTTTCCTCACCCTCGGGATCGAGCGGTCGCAGGCAGATCTCATCGCCTGCGTCAGGGCCACCGCCCTTCCATCGATGTCGTCGATGTCCTCGATCCCCTCCATCTCTGCCCTGAGTTCTCGCTGGAACTTCCTCCAATCAGCGCGGGCTACACAATATCTTGTCCTAGGGCCGACCGGCTCATGGTCTTCTCTCCGTGCGACACCTATCTCAAAAGAGATAAGGTTGTGGTCGCTACTGCTGCCATCTGAAACTCTCCAATTCAAAATTAATCTCCCTGCCCCCCTCGTCGCGAAGGTCACGTCGATGTTGGTGCCTCTACCAACCGCTCCGTCGTAGGTCGTCAGCTCCGACGGCTCGTTGACGACGATCAGGTCCTCCTCCGCTACAAAGGCCTCCAGCACAGCGCCTCTGTCATCCGTCTCTCCGCTAAACCACAGCACCGACTTGGCGTTGGCGTCCGCCATGACGATGACCTTCCTTCCTCTGAGCTCCTGCAGCACATGTCTGAGATGACCAATGTGCGGCTCGATGGGGTCTCTATGCCTGAAATAACAGGACACAAAAACACACTCCCAGCCCCTGCCAGTTACCTGGACACAGGTACAGCACCCATTAGACAGATGAGCAAGGAACAGTACTCCATACTCAGCCTTGGCGATGTAAATCGCACTCCAAACCTGTTCTCTCGTCCTCGCGTAGACCATCCTTCCTCCCCCCCAGCTTGGGATGGCTCCATCCCGGGAATAGGGCTCTTGCAGGGCCAGAAGATCTATCCCCTCCTCCAAGATGGTCCTCTTCATCTCGTCCATGACCATTATGGACCGCTGAGCATTGAGCTGTGAAATTTTAACCATAATTAGTTCGGTTTATCCCATTCTGCACGGCCCTTACGTACGCTGGGCAGTCGCGGTCGCTCACTCCATGCGCATGGGGTTTGCCAAACCTCATGCAGTTCGCGCACGCCGGCGGGGATGCCTTCTTGGGGCAGGTGGCGCGAGGATGTTCTCCCGCGCAGTGCGAGCAGATCTCCCTCGGAGACCTGCAAAACTTGGCAATATGTCCGAAGCTCTGGCACTTGTAACACCTGGAAACAGAGTTATAATCTTTTAATCTGCAGAAGCTCCACTGTATGTATACTCCATTGGAACTCCTCAGCCGATTTCGAATCTCCGGGGCACACTCCAAGACCCAGTGGTTGTCGGCGGTGTTCTTCCTGCCGACCTTGAAGTGCTTCCCGAACCCCTTGTCGAACTCCTCCTTTGAGATCTCCCCGTCGAAGTTCTGGGTCCGGATCGCCTCCCTGACCTCCTCCTCAGACAGCTCCCTGGGGACATCATAAATCAAGACCTTGGGGTTAGTGACCTTCGGGTTCTCGACCCTCAGGCCCTTCGCCTTTACCTGAGCAGACCCCTCCAGGACGGTCCGCGATCGCTCGTCCTTGGTCTCCACCAGCACTCCGCCCTTCCCGATCTTCCTCACGTTCCGGACCTTGATCCCCACCGCTCCAGGGTTGATAGCACTCAGGAGCTTCTCCTTGGTCTGCTGGCTGGTCTGCTCCGATTTCTCATCCTCAGGGAAGAAGAGGAGGGCCTTGGGTCGCTCCACGATCCTTCCAGTCTTCCCAGACAGCTTGGGAGTCCTCGGCGGCCTGGGTGGCAGTGGCCCCTGCTTCCTAGCCGCCTTCACAGCGTAGCTCTCTCCACCGCCGGTCTCCATCGCCTGATCCTCCCCTCGGTCCCTCTGCGCCTCCGACCTGAAACCAGAAAACACAGTCGCCCCACACTCCCTCAACAGTCCCATCACCTCCTCCCTCATCTCCTCCCTCCCGCGAAGCCGGCCCTTCAGGAAGGCCACCTCCTCAGCGAGTCTCTCCAAACATCCTCCAATCTCAGCAACGCTTGAGTGGAGGATCTCCGCCTGCGCCACAGTGACTACCCTCTTGGACTTCACCAAGCTGCTGATCAGGCGCTCCAGGTCCGCGACACACCGCTGTCCCCTGGATCCAGCAGACACCTCGCCAGTCTTCCTCCTCGCAGTGACCTCCAAATCCCTCTCCTCCTCGTCGATTCCTCTCTTCTTTCCAAGTCCCTCCACGCTCAGCCCAGGTGGTGTGGCTCCCGGGTAAACACCAAAGGCGGGAAGTCCATCCGATCCAGTCGAACGACTGGAGAGGCCTCACCCCCCTTGGGCGTCCCAAACGGCGGCGTCTCTTCTCCCTTCTCATTCCTAACAACCTTGGAAAACATCCTGCAACAATAGACCCTGAAACAAACTTGTGTAGAAACAGAGCACCAAAAGAAACAAAGTTAAAGTCCAGCAATACACAAAAACAACAATATCTCAAAAACTATTTAACCAAATTAACCGATTCTTACTTTAAAAGCTACCTGATAACACTCTACAACTTTAGTTTAGATGAAACAAACCTCTAGCACTAAAAGTTAAATTGATATTAAACAATTCCTATCACACCACTTAAAAAAAAAACAAGTCCAGCAATTCACAAAAATAACAATATCTCAAAAATTATTTAACCGAGTTAACCAATTCTTACTTTAAAAGCTGCCTAGTGACACTCTACAACTTTAATTTAAATAAAATAAACCTCTAGCACTATCAATTAGCCTGTTATTTAACAATTCCTATACACCTTCCTGAAAAAATTACAAGTCCAGCAATACACAAAAACAACAATATCTCAAAAACTATTTAACCAAATTAACCGATTCTTACTTTAAAAGCTGCCTAGTAACACTCTACAACTTTAGTTTAGATGAAACAAACCTCTAGCACTAAAAGTTAAATTGATATTTAACAATTCCTATCACAACAACTTAGAAAAATTTACAAGTCCAGCAATTCACAAAAATAACAATATCTCAAAAACTATTTAACCGAATTAACCAATTCTTACTTTAAAAGCTGCCTAGTGACACTCTACAACTTTAATTTAAATAAAATAAACCTCTAGCACTATCAGTTAGCCTGCTATTTATCAATTCCTATACACCTTCCTGAAAAATTACAAGTCCAACAATACACAAAAACAACAATATCTCAAAATCTATTTAACCAAATTAACCAATTCTTACTTAAAAAGCTGCCTAATAACACTCTACAACTTTAATTTTAATGAAATAAACCTCTAGGACTGACTGTTAACCTAATATTTAGCAATTCCTATCACAGACTCCTGAAAAAATTTACAAGTCCTACTATTCACAAAAGTTAACTTATCTCAAAAATTTGCTAACCGATCTCAACAAATCCTACTTTAAAACACTCCTACCACCTAGTTACAACTTTAATTTAGATAAATGTAACCTCTAACAACAAAAATAACAATATTATAAACAGATACCTGTTTGAAGTGGCTGAAAACACAGAAAATGGTTAAAGTCCACAACAACAAATACACTTATCTCAACCAATATCTAACCAATTTTGATAATTCCTGCACTAAGCCCTTCCTAACAATGTAATAAAACTTTAATTCAAATGCCTAAACTCTCTAAACCTTCAAACTAACTCACTATTAACAAAACTACCTCTGCAATAGCCTAAAAAAGTTAGAGTCCAAACTCACCTATTTCCTTAAATAACTCTTTAATAAATCAACCTATCTGTCTAGAATTTTACAGAAACCTTCCTAACAACACTCTCTTACTTTTAGTTAAGCAAGTTACCCCTAACTATTCACCTAATTCCAATTATTTCTCAACAAAGCCAAATATCACAATCCTAGCCAATTACTCTTGTACTTCTAACACAATTTACTCAAGAAAAACCCTAGTAAACACCTATCTAAATTTTTATGGCTTGTAGAACTAGTTCTAAGCTACCTAATAATACCTATTTTAACTCCTAACTCAGAACCAAAAACTTAAATTTTAACTTCAAAATCTGTTGACTCACCAGAAAGACCTTATCTCCACGGCACCTAAAAAGGACACAAATTAACACAAATACCACAAATTAAGCACTCACAATCACTTTAGACCACTATTTAGAGAGGTGAAGCCCCCCTAACAATAATATTTATCACCAATAACCCGAAAACAAACACAAATCTAAACTTCCAAAACCCAACAGCGTGCTATTCAAGATGGCGGCGGAGACACAAAATTTTTACCAAACACTAATTCACTATTATTTCAGCCTAAATACCACGAATCAACCCAATTTTCTCTCTGGAGCTTAATAAAACACTATTAATCACAATAATAACAGTTTAAGTCAGTAAGAAAGCAGAAAAAAGCACTTAAAGTACTTTAAAACCGGAGCAAGAAGTTAAGGTATAACCTGGCACTCGAGCTTGCAAGAACGGCCAGTAGCAGCTGACCACGTAGAAGCCGTCTCCGCCACTTCCTATCCGAGCCACCACTCTGCTACTCTCCGAGAGGTAACCTACCATCAGGCATTCCGCCCGCCGTATAACTATAGCACTCCAGATCTCGCCATTTCCGTTACTTTTGAACAGAGCTTTACAGCCCCCGACCACGACTTTACCCCCCCCGGTGGTATGGTTCCTGTATGGCCGCAACTTCCACGTTATTCATCCTCATGTACCTTTCGATTTCCGCCATAGCCGCCTTAGATCGCCCTACATTCACTTGGATCACCTTACAGCCCATAGTCCACCCTTCTGTCTGCCTCGTCTAGAGCCTTCTGATATATCGGGCATTTCCGATCCGCCACATCATGGCGATCGTCCCTCTTTGCCCTCCGGCAATTAATGCATCTACCCTTACCCCACGCCACCTTACACTCGGCTGGCCCATGCTCCTCTCCACATCTCGGGCATGCCAGCTTTTGTGCGCAGTGCCTTGCTATGTGTCCGTATGCCTGGCACTTAAAGAACCGGGTGGCCTCGACATGGTCTTTCACCCTGCACCTCCGCCAGCCCAGATACACATATCGTCTTCCCCTCAGCCAGTTCCTTATTCTGGGGCTGCAAGTCACCACCCAGTGATCGACTTCCAAGTCGGGCCTTCCATACTTATGAACACACCTGAAGTTCTTCACGAACTCCTCGAGGCCCACTCCACTGCCCTCCATGTTCCTTTCGTGAACCTCCTTCACGATCTCACTCTCATCTCTACCCTTTTCAACATCATAAATCATGATTCTGGGCTCCCTAGTCCCAGCCTCCACTACCTTCAGGCCTGCCTCACCCAGGTCTTTCTCTAGCAACTTGGCCTTCTGCTGGGGCGTTTCCACCTCCAGCACCACACCTTCCCGTATCCGTCTGAGGTTCTTGACATTGACCCCCATTTCTCTGGGTTTTAAGGTCCCCTTTAATATCTCCTTTATCTCTGCCCCATTCTTCTTGCCATCGGTCCCCCTCACGATGACAAGATTCGCCTTTGGCCTAATCTCCTTTCCGGTGCTTAGGCTTGGGACGTTAAGCCTTTCTCTGCCAGCCACCTCTGCATAACTGGGCACTTCTCGGCCCCTTCTTTCCCCAGCACCTGTTCTCTTTTCTCCCTCGTGCCTGCCCATCCACTCGATTAGTTCTTTCCGTTCCGCCTGCCTGGCCTCCAGCCCTATGACTTTGTCCATCAAGTCATTTGCCATCACGCTCATTTCCTTCATGATGAGCCGGACCTTTTCCTGGGCCAGAAGCGAAAAGCCCTTACTCTTTACCTGGCTTGCCACAACTCTTTCCATCTCTGCCTGGTACCTGTTGTACCTCCGCCTCGTATCTTTCTCATCTCCGATGCTCCCCAGGGCATCCACCAATTCCTTTTCAAGGAAGCTACGCCTATAGTACTTGGGGGGAGTGCACCTCTCCCCCTCTTCCTCCATTCCTTCGGTGTCTCCACCTTCCTTCTCCGATTCCGTCTCTACTGCCCTGTCAGCGGCTACTTCCACAATGGTCCTTTCCGGCCTGCCGCCTGACCATCCGAGCTACCACTAGGGCTCGCCTCAACCTCTTTCACCTTCTGCCTTCTCTCCACCTCCAGCCTACACAGCCTCAGCTGTGGGGCCCTCACTTTGCCTGGGTCCGTTACAGGCTTGTCCTTGTTCTGTCCATCCTCCGGACCTTCCTTCCCACCTTTAGGGCTCCTTTTGGTCGCCCTCTCTTTGGTCTTACGCTTCTCCTTTCTCGTCACCGGGAAAACCCATTGCAAGTGAGGGCTGCGACATCATTCAAGGTTGTGTCTCGACTTGTCTTGTTGACCCGCCAAACTGGCGCCGGGGGAAAACCCCATTGCCCTGGGGCAATGACCTCAATATCTATTCTTGTCTCAATTCGTCTTGTCTGCCCGCCAAACTGGCGCCAGGTATGAGTCATCAGGGTTGCGACAGAGCGATGACGTCATCGGTAAAACTCATTGCAAATGAGGGTTGCGACATCATTCAAGGTCGTGATCTAATCTTGTCTCGACTTGTCTGTCAACGCGCCAGACTGGCGCCAGTCATCAGGAAAACACATTGCCACATAGAAAAGGAGGGGGAAAGAGTTGCCGGGGGTCAATGACCTCGTGTACTAGCTCACTGTTTCAAGGTCAAAATCTATTCCTGTCTCTACTTGTCTTGTCGAGCCGCCAAACTGGCGCCAGGTATGAGTCATCGGTAAAACCCAGGGGGGGGAGTGTTGCGACATCACACACAATGATTACGTCACACAGACTATGTCGAGCCGCCAAATTGGTGCCAGTCATCAGGGAAAACCCGTTGCCACCACAAGGACAATAGGTCGCTAACCCCATGTCGTCATGGAAATAATCAGAGGGGAAATTCAGGTTAGACGGAAATATACTGGCACCAGGTATGGGTCACCAGGATGGTGTAGGGGGTGGTGGTCAGGAGGAGGGGGGATAGCGGTAAAAATCACAATACTATCTCGAGTGGGCCAGGCCGCCCCCCCCCCCGCCCCCACTACTGGTGTCTAAATCATCAATAAGTTTCTTCCACAGGTGTTTAAACAGCTATTGCCATCTTAAACTACTATTCTCTTCTCTTTTTAATTAGGTTGCCTGACATTTCGTCGGCTTTGCGTTTTAAATCTCATGTTCATTTACAGTAGCCCCATGGCTTCTTTGGTGCGTAGTGACAGCTCACAGTTGACGGCTTTGAAAAGTTGCCAGACCATTTTATGTATCCCTACGCCGACCTATATGATCTGCAAAAACGTGTGTTTAGCAGCTGTCTGTCAGCACGGGGCTACTGTAGCTTGGTTTGTCGGAAACGAGGGGATCGGGGCTTGAATCGCGGCTGTGTGTACTGGTTTAGCGGCCAGGGGTCCTTAATTGTTTCCC
Organism: Timema cristinae; assembly: GCA_039000515.1. Lineage (NCBI taxonomy): Eukaryota > Metazoa > Arthropoda > Insecta > Phasmatodea > Timematidae > Timema > Timema cristinae. Next base: position 161,719 of record JBCFYV010001432.1, on the reverse strand, counting down.
ACTAGCTCCTTTCACACGAATACGGGCAAATTTCCTTTCAACTCTACTTTACTTGGCCCTACGCTACTAGTGCTATTAAATAAAAATAATCCCTAATATATCCCTACTCCAACACCTAACATCTGTCACTTTGTTAAGCTGTAATGAAAACGTATGATAATGTATTAATGTGATAGTTAACCACAGTAATTTAGGCCAATATTATTTACATATTTATTTGAGGTCGGCACAAAGCTTATCTATCGTTTTATTCAATTTAAAACAATATTAACACCACTTTCACAAAAGGTCTAACTAACACAGCTTCAAAATGGTGACCGACGAATTTAAACCATGTGATTGAACATAACGGTAAACAAGTTATTTACAATGATGCACCCACGCAGTTGATGACAATATTTTATTCAGTTAAATATTTCGAAATATGATAAAATAATCATAAAATAATATTTTATATATATAAAAATCATGACAAGTATGTTCTCTTTTCCAAGTAAATAAGATGCCTATATTAAAAGGTATTAATGTATCCACTATATTACACATTACAAAACATTACAAAACTGAGAATAAATACTTTGATGTGCCTCACTGTTCAGCACACGATGTGACCAATTGGTCGGTACGTGTTGGAACTTACTCTCGTGCTCTCCTTCAGGAAGCATTAGAGCATGCCTTTTGTCTGTCTGTTTGTTCAGTCGGCCCTTGTATCTTTCCTCCGCACTTGCACCGGCCGCGCCAACCACCCTCTCTACTGCCTGGACCGGCCCACAATCCATGTTCTCTGAGCCGTCCGTGACGACTTCACCACAGTACCCAGCGCCAGCGCTCGCTATTGGTACGTCATTGACCCTGGTGGGTGCCATCGACGTCCCAAAGCCCTGCTCGGATAAGCGAGATGTGTCAACAGTGGTTTGGGAGGCTCTCACCCAGCCCCCCATAGAGTAGTGTCTCCGCACGTAACTCTAAAAAACCCTTAGTCGGTTTCTCAATTTCTTACCCCCTTTTTTACCCCAATATTACTAATATTTTGTAATCTCTGTTTCTTTGTTTCAGAACTTCGCGAAACGCGACAACCCGTTCTTAATTTTTGCAAACCACACGGTGTGACCAATTGGTCGGTACGTGTTGGAACTTGCTCTCGTGCTCCCCTTCTGGAAGCATCGGAGCATGCCTTTTGTCTGTCTGTCTGTCTGTCTCGCTATTGGCTCGCGTGAAGGACACTGTCTCTCACGTTTTCCCGCACCAATGGCAAGCCCCTGTTCTCCCCATTGGACAAGGCCAGGCAGGAGTGGAGGGTATATAATACGGTGATTTCCGTAGCTGTTTTTAGTCGTTTTTAATGCACGACACGACACGGCTTTACCACGAGAGTAGGGATTCATCTACAGTCTACGTTTAGACAGTGTAGTGCAACGTTTTTTATTTGTTCATTGTGTGATTTATCCGTGCCGACTGAAGTTGGGTACTGTTAGTGAGTTGAATGACAACAGTGCTTTTACACAACGCGTCAGTGCAGTGCAACGTCGTCAACCAGTGTATTTTTGTTTATTTTTTGATATATTACGTGCCGTCTGAAGACGGGTAGTGTGGTATACCGCAAGGGACACGTCAAGAGGGGGAAATAGCCTCCGTCTCGGATGTAGATATAGACGTTGAAGGAACGGACGATTATGGCATGGAGACCAAGGCCAGTAAGGGGGGCCCATCCAACACTGAAACAGATAAAATCTTTGAGCCAGTTTCTGGACTCAAGCAGAAGCTCAGGACTACGCCGAGACAGGAAGTTATGCAATCGAAGGCTATAAAAGTCAATAACAAGTTTGCTAGCTTGTCTAGCCTACAGGATGAACCAACGACCAGTCAAACGGGGCAACCAATTGGAGGCATGAAAGAAAGTTCCACCCCACGGCGTATAAAGACCCCTCCGGTGGTCGTAACTAATGCGACACAATATAACAAGGTTATAAATCTCCTAAACAGCGGCTTGCAAGATGACTACAAGGTGTACTGTATTGCACTGGGTATTAAGGTGGTCACGATCTCCTTCAGGGATTACTCCGCATTGTTAAAGCTACTTAAACAAAACACGTTAGAACACTTTATGTATGTACTTCCCAAGGACAAGCCCTTCAAGGCTGTCATCAAGGGCCTTCATGCAAGTATGCCCTGCTCAGACATAAAGAAGAAACTGGAGGACAGGGGATTCACGCCGACCTATGTGAGACAGTTATACTTAAAATCTTCTCCACAATCAGCGACACTGAGACTCCTACCGATATTTGTATGCACTCTTGCGAGGACAGGAGTGGGTGAGGTCTTTAAGGTACCGGTCATCATCCACACGGTAGTCAAGATTGAGGAGTATCGTGCTTCACAGAGTACAATTATACAGTGCCATCGTTGCCAACGTTTTGGACACTCTAAGAACTAATGTGCCCAAAAACCACGCTGCGTCAAGTGTATAGGAGAGCACCTGACGGTTGAGTGCCAGAAAAAAGATAAAACAACGCCAGCACAATGCGTGAACTGCAAGGGACAGCACGCAGCAAATTATTGCGACTGCCCTATTTTTCTACGAGAGCTGGAGAAGAAAAACCAGGTGTCAGAAAAGAAAAAAGAGGGGGGAAGTAAAGTGGCTAGCTCTTCTTCCCGCGTGGCTAGGAATCTTAAACCCTTAAATGGCCAGCAATTATCTGCTAGCCAACCAACACCACCAGCAAATATGGGATTGGGTCAACCATCTTACAGTGGAGTTGTCAAGAAGGACAAACAAGAAGACCGTGACACGGATGAATCCTTGGACTTGAAGGACCTTCTGCAAATTCTCAAGGAAATCAAGGTTCTGGGCTTACTCCAACTCCTTAGAAAGTTACCTTGTAAGGCTGAAGAATGCTCCGGACAAGACAACAAAAGTAATGCTTCTTCTGGAAGCTGCAACCGAATTCTTCTGCGATGGCAACTGATCAGGGAAGAGGTGTAGAAGACTCATTGAACATTCTGTTCTGGAATGCTAATGGAATAGTACAACATGAACACGAGTTTCGACAACTTCTGGGGACGTATGGAGTCGACGTAGCATTGATCTGTGAGACCCACCTATCGGAACAGAAGAGATGCGGTTCTTTGGATACGAGATGTATCGTAACGATAGAACAACTGGCAGGGGAGGGGGCACAGCCGTGTTGGTGCGCAGTAACCTTGTACACTACCAAACGAGTTTACCGGCTATGGACTATATCGAATCCACCTCGATAGCTATTCCCACAGGGCGGAAACAGATAGTGTTTACCGCTGTCTACAGAAGCCCTGCTGTCCCATTCACCATCGATGACCTAGACAGGCTCACGTCAATAAAGGATTTCCTCGTAGCGGGAGATCTTAACTGTAAACACACGAGTTGGAACAGTCGCGTGTCTAATCAGTCAGGCCGGACACTGGCTGGCCAGGCAGCAATCAAGAACTACACAGTCCTGGCGACTAACGAGCCGACGTTCTACCCATCAAATTACAGGAATCTTCCCGATGTTCTGTATGTTGTCCTGACGGATGTTGATACACTTCCTGAAGAACTCGAACCCTTAAACGAACTTGACTCCGACCACTCCCGGTCTTTGGAAGTATATCCCTGAAGACAAATCCAAGATTGTCGTACCTTAGGAGGAAGATCCCCAGAAGTGACTGGGATGAGTTTCGGGGGTATTGACAGATGCAGTTCCATTGAACTTAGAGGTAAACTCCCCGGAAGAAGTGGACAGCTCCATCACTCCACTGACAGCCACATTACTCGAAGCATACCGTGAGACAACTGTATTCGAGACGCCGCCGGTGTTGTTGAAGAGGGACGACCTGGAGCTGAGCTACTTGATAGCCTTGAAGAGGGAAGCGCGTAGGAAATGGCTGCAGCACCGGGATCTGAGGCATCGGGCAGAGTACAACAGGCTAAGAGCCCTTGTGCGTAGAAAGGCTAAATCTCTGAAGATCACCAACTGGAATGAGTATGTAGCGAACACTTTGGCTGGGATTGCCAACGTGTGGAAGGTGACGAGACAGCTCAAAGGTACGAAAGGAAAGGCAGGGACCACGGTCATCCACGGAAGAAGAGGGTTGGAATACCGGGGCGAGGCCATCGTGGAATCTCTTGAAGACCAGTTCAAGGCTAACTCAGAGCCCCAAGACGAAGAGTTTACCAGGACAGTAAAAAGAGCGGTTGGGGTATACCTAGCAGATCCGGTTATATAGCTACCGCCCCCTATCACCAGAAATGAAATCACCCACCAGGTGGAAAAGCTGAAGGTTCGAAAAGAGGCAAGTCACGACAGTATCTCGAACGAGATGCTGCGACACGTTCCGGAAGGTGTAATTTAGCTCTTAACAAGAATGTTCTCAACGTCATTGCTGGCAGGTTACTTCCCGGAAGCATGGAAGGTTGCCGACATCGTCTCATTGCCCAAACCAGGCAAGGACCGCAAATTCCCGCAAAACAGGCGGCCCATTAGTCTGCTTAGCAACATAGTAAAATTATTTGAAAAAATAATTCTACAGCGACTGAAAGCCTTGGCAGGGAGCATAGGATTATCCCCGACATCCAATTCGGATTTAGAAACCGGCATTCAACGATACACCCATTCCTGAGCCTAGTGGAGGACACGACAGAATGCTTCAATCGAGGGGAAATCAAGATAGTGGTACTTATGGATGTAGAGAAGGCGTTTGATAAGGTCTGGAACGCCGGCCTTATTTACAAATTGATCCAGGCCAATTTCCCAAAGGTTTATGTGCAGCTAATCAAGAGCTTTTTAACTGGACGTCATTTTCAGGTCAAGATGGAAGGGAAAAGGTCGCCTCTTCATAGTGTCAGAGCGGGGGTGCCGCAGGGGTCGGCACTCTCCCCGTTCTTATACACTGTGTATGTCGCTGACATCCCCACGGACCCGATGATTAAGATTAGGCTCTTCGCAGACAATACTCTGTTCTACATTGCTAACAAGAACGTGAAGTACGCCCATCTCCGCCTGCAGCGGTACCTGGACGAGTTCAGCAGTTGGCTGGAAAAATGGAGGATAAAAGTCAATGCAGAGAAATCGACAGCCATGTTAATTACTAGGAGGAGACCCCAAACACCGGCCCAGCTTGTAGTGTTGGAGGAGAATATCCCCTACAAGAATTTAATGAAATACCTCGAGGTGATGTTAGATTCCAGACTCATATGGAAGGACCAAGTAGCCTACACAAGAAAAAAGGCAATGGGGGCCTCATCACAAATTACGGCCTGTTCAAGAGCCCAGTGCTGTGAAACAACATCAAGCTGCTACTGTACAAGAGCTTAGTACAACCTATTCTGTTATACGGATGCGAGGCGTGGGGGTATGCTTCCGAGTCAGTATTAGGTACTCTACAAGCAGTACAAAACAAGGTACTTAGATGTATCTTAGGTGTGAACACCAGAACCAGCAATGAGTACATACACGCTACCACTGGTAGTGGGAATCTACAGGAAATCTTCCGGCAGCGAGGCTGCAAATTCTACAAACGAGCCCGTGAGGTAGAAGACAACGCCACAATTAGAAGACTCGGCCAGTAGACCCCCAAGAGCCAAGGAAATACAAGAAGCCCCGACTCGAATGAGAAATCCATCTGCACACCTTTCCGATCAACCCTTTCATACTAACCACTCCTGTTTCTCAGCATAGCCAAATCCTTTGGTCCCCACAAACTAGAATCATTTTTATTCACACCTTCACTTTCATCAAAGCCATCTTCGTTTAGTGTCTATTTTATTTCATGTATTTTCTTTCAGCTCGTCTAGATCTTACTTACTCACTACACCACTCACATCGGGCCTAACTGCGCTTGTGTTTCCATCACAGTGTACGAGGGCTCGATCTAGTAACTCCACACAAACTTTGTTGCTCCCATCATAAAAAACCTTCACTCACCAACTCCATTTTCCCTTCACAACCAAATTACACTTTTAGATATAGAGGTTATGATCTGTGACTACAGATTGGTACTTTAGGCATAAACAAGCCGCCTACTCCCTCTGAAAGTCGCTTCTGACATTCAGAGTGAGTAGTTCAAGGCAAACAAGGGAGCAAGCTGTTTTCAGTAGTGACCCACCCTGGCGTACCACCGTTACTAAAGAGTATTGTCATCGTTACTCCCTATCCTTCCGCAAATATCCCTTACTTCCCATCACGACTCACGTTGCCGGGACTGTTCCCCTGCCTCTCACCGCGACTCACGTTGCTGGGACTGTTCCCCTGCCTCCCACCGTGACTCAAGTTGCCGGGATAGTTCCTTTGCCTCCCATCGCGACTCACGTTGCCGGGACAGTTCCTTTGCCTCCCACCGCGACTCACGTTGCCGGGACTGTTCCCTTACCTTGCATCGCGACTCACGTTGCCGGGACAGTTCCTTTGCCTCCCACCGTGACTCACGTTGCCGGGACTGTTCCCTTAACTCGCATCGCGACTCACGTTGCCGAGACAGTTCCTTTGCCTCCCACCGCGACTCACGTTGCTGAGACTGTTCCCCTGCCTCCTACCGCGACTCACGTTGCCGGGACAGTTCCTTTGCCTCCCACCGTGACTCACGTTGCCGGGACTGTTCCCCTGCCTCCCACCGCGACTCACGTTTCTGGGACTGTTCCCCTGCCTCCCACCGCAACTCACGTTGCCGGGACTGTTCCCCTGCCTCCTACCGCGACTCACGTTGCCGGGACAGTTCCTTTGCCTCCCACCGTGACTCACGTTGCCGGGACTGTTCCCCTGCCTCCCACCGTGACTCCGTGTTGCCGGGACTCTGTCCTCTCACCCTCCAACCTGATCGTCCCTTCCGATGGGATGGGATACACCCGCCGCGCCGGCAAGGCCCATCGACAGAAGACCCTAAAGAAGACAGTGACAACCAAACAATACTCCATCCGTGGGCCCCTCTTCTACGATCCCGACTGCAACCACCAGACCCCCGAAGGCCAACATTCCACTCCAGCATCTCCAAGAGTCCCTGCCGAGTTAGCTAATTCCTTCCCTCGTCTTCCCCTCACACCGACCATCCGACCCCCCCTACTCCAATTTCCTCTTTTAGCCCTGAGGGTTACCATTTGCATACCCTAGTCACCCCAGAACTCGCCTATGTTTTCTCCCCCATCTCCCTTCCTTACCCACACCCACTGGACCCGCGAGATCGACGCCTAGAGACAAACGTCACCCGGAGACTGAACTTCGACTAGACAAAACCAATTAGTTACCCCGAAGCCGCGTTGAAGGGATAACAACTTTCAATTATGTTTAAAATATTGTTTCGGATTGGGTAAAAAGAAATGATTAAAAGTTATGAAACAGTGTAAGAAAACTTAAGTTTACGTTATTTTAAATGTAAATATAGCATTTAATCAAAAACACTTAACATTTACAACAAAATATTGATGATCTTTTACAAGTGTTGACAACCCAAAACCTAAACATATCATTTTTGGACTGGCATTTGATAACTTGTAGTATATTAGTAATAATCTAGTATAAAATGTAATCTAATATTGGTTCCTTAAAGTTTTATAATAAGCACATTCCAAAGGAACTTCATTATAGAACCATAGCGACCAGTCACGAACTCGTGGTCTTCCGCGCCAAGGTCGAATCTCAGCGGGCGCTATCGGAAAGCCATGTTCTCTCCTGGGAGGCAGTGGGCGTGCCTTTGCTGCATTCTTAGTATCTGAGTACCTCCTGACATTTGCGCCATGAAACATAGAGAGAAATTAAGTATCACCTTACGCGTGATTCACTCCCCCCGCGTTCTGGAATTCGCGCACAATGTGGAAAATGGTATTGTGCATCTATATTAATACATTTATAAGTGCATGCATGCATGTGACTATTCATATCTATGGGGAATATATTTCATGCTTCTCTGTGGGTTAAAATGGCTCAATTTGTGGCAGAGCCCCTTAACTCTCACGCAAAAATCCTAAACCCGAAAATTATAAAAATATTACTAACTATCTCTGATGTTTATGGAAGTCTGTCCGGTAGAGATAACGTAAAAAACTACAATATACTAAACATGCCTTTTAGTTAATCATCACAATCCATTTATGTTATTAATTTCAAACTTACCCTAACCGTCCATGCATATACGAATCGAAGGTTAGGTTTTCTTAGGTTGAGTAGTATTGTCATGATCAATCTGTCCCATACTGGCTTAAAAAACTAGCTCAACGATTAATTTCTTCTTGGTTTTTTTAATTTAAAGCTGAAAAAACATGGCGTACATTCTAGGCTAGCCGAGAAGCCCGGAGAATTCAAAACATTAATAAAAATGTTAAGAAACGTGTATGAATTTATTTGATTTGTCTACTAGAACCAACTCTCGTAAATGATGCGCAACCCGCCACGCCGAGTCTTTGTTAGGTGAGGTCGAAGCATTCCGCGCCAGAGTTTGGGGTCGATGGAGGATGAACCTATGCCATGTGTTGACAAGGCCTTCGCTAGGCGCTCAGATAGATTCCTATAACAATATGACTTGGGGGGGCTTGCACCCACCCGAAAAAACACGTGCTCTGCGCGAACTGTTTTGGTATCTCTGTTGTGTGGGATTAGTATTTCATAGTGAATTAAAATGAGTGATATTAATAATTACCTTTTGTAAAAGACACAATTTTTATATTCAAACTAAGCTATCAAAGTTAACCCCGTATGCAAGAGCGAAACTGGGTGAAACGCAAGGAGGAGTATAAGATGCGTTGAGTTGCAGAAAAATAAATAGGCTCAACCTTGTTCTGGCGTACGGACCTTAGAGGGTTAAAATGTGTTTGCTGGTGAGCGCTGAATAGGAGTATAGCTCAGGTCTTGGACTCAGGATATGCAAACTGTTTGCACCAGGCCGAGCCAGATATAAGGCATTCACGAGCTAGGTTTACCTGGATGACAGCTCGAAATGTTACTAGAAGTAATCCCTAACATATCACTACGCCAACAGCTGGCATCTATCACTTTGGATGACTGTAATGAAAACAAATGATAATATATTAATGTGATAGTTAGGCCAATATTATTTATATATTTATTTGAGGTCGGACACAAAGTTTATTTATAGTTGTATTCCCCTTAAAAAATATTCACACACTTTCACAAAAACTTCTAACGAACATAGCTTCAAAATGGCGATTGACGAATCTAAACCATATGGTTGAACATGATGGTAAACAAGTTTTTTACAATGATGCAGACACGCAGTTGATGAAAATATTTTATTCGGTTAAATATTTTAAAATACGATAAAATAATCATAAAATCATTTATTATATGTAAAAAAATGACAACAATTTTCTCTTTTCCAAGTAAATACGATGCCTGTATTAAAAGGTATTCGATGTGTGCACTATATTACACAAAATCAGTAACGTTCCAAAACGAAAAATAAGTACTTTTAATAATGTTTAAAATATTGTTTCGAGTTGTGTAAAAAGAAATTATTTAAAAAAATGAAATAGTATGAGAAAATTTAAGTTTACGTTATTTTAAATGTAATATATAACAGGTAATTAAAGATCTTACATTTATAACAAAACAGTGATCTTTTACAAGTGATGGCAACCCAAAACCTAAACATATGATTTTCAAACTGTCATCCAGGTAAAAATCTATCGTGAACGGAATATATGTGAATGGTATGTGTGTGTGTGTGTGCGTGCGTGCGTGTGTGAGTGTTAGTGTGAGACCTGAAGAGGAACAACCAGGCCATGTGTGATGTGAGAAACGTCCGCTCGTAGCTTCATGGAACTGCTCACGTGATCGATGACTGGGGCGCGCTCTCTCCTCTTCCTGGTAGCTTCTCAACTAACGGGGGCTTCTCACCGCTTGAAGTGTGCAGAAACGTGACGTAGTGACTCCTTTCGGGCAGACCTACCACTTCGAGACAAATGAATGGACCAAGCAGAGTAGTTTTGATTCACGGGGGTTTTCAGAATTTGGAGAGATTGTACCCGAATTGGCGTGGAGAAAAGAGTAAGGAACCATTTAGGAAAAAAAAAAACCTAAGATCACAAAGCCTAGAGTCGAGCCCCCACTTCCCTCTTCAGTGGCAAACCAAACCAGACGAGACTGACGTCTCAGTCCGTGTGCCCGCGGTGTTTCAATCTATAGGTATTGTGATGTTACATAATTGACACCTGCATCGATGGGCACGCGGATTAAATGGCAGGCTCATCTTGTATGGTTTGTTGGTGGTGGGGAGGTCGGGGTTCGAATACAGGCAGGCCAGATGCGCTGAAACAGTTTTTTTAGGAAAACTGTTTTTCACACAAATGGGGGTACATTTCCTCTAACGATCTATCTCTTTCATACATACCCCATAGGCCAGGCGTCAGGTATTTTTAATAGGAAAAAAAATCCCAGAAAGCTGGAAAATGTTTTGATCGCTTTATTTTGGGGCTCTAATTAACATACTAATGTTCCCCTTTCGTGCTAGGTCTGCGTTCGCCGCATCAATGGAAAAAAACATGCCAAAATTATATTTTCTTTCAATATCTCCTTTTAATTTAGTTTTACACTAAAAATAGTCATTACCATAACTAAACAGAATAAAATTTTCTATAAAAAAGTTCCTAGGTATATATCGCGCGATGGATAATTTCGAAACTATAGCCACGGGAAGCAACCTCACCGAATTATTGTTTTACCTTGTCGTATATCGCTTCCTAAGTTACGTGATATGTAAATTGTAGTATTTGAAAAGTAACGAATGGATTTATCACTAAACATTCATGGCTTGGTGTGCCAAAAAACTAATATTAGAGCCCCAAAATAAAGCGATCAAAATATTTTTCAGCTTTCTGGGATTTTTATTTCCGCTTTAGTAACTGTTTTTTGCCCTGACGCCTCTGGCCTACCATTATAATTAGCGTTGCTATTATAAATGCGTACAACCCGAATGGGTACTATTAGGACGCGATGAGGAAAAAATCGATAAAATGGCTATAGCTCGGACGGGTAGTAAGACGTGAGGGAGTAATAAATAATAAAACGCAGCCTCGTGTGTAAAATGTACGGGCTGGTCATTTATTGTTCACTTCTACCCCACATTCATTTTAAAAAAAGTAAAATTTCCCAATTCATATAAGCCGGACACAAAGGAGATATCGAGACGTGTGATTGAGGCGCCCTCTATACAGAAACCGGTGAAAAGGAGAGGCAAATAAAATACACATGTCCTCCTCCTTTGGGCCTCGCTGAAAGCTCTACCCTGTCGCCTGCTAGGTAAACAGAGGCGACCATGTTCAGACCATCCTAATAAAGGGGTGAGGGGGGGGAGGTCTTGGAGCTCGTCCTGTTATGTCATGTCTTAAGGTGTGGCCGAAGGGAGCGCGAGAAATCTTGCAGTTTTTATAGCATTAAATTTTTTTGTCAAAATAAATCAAATATTTCTGCACATGCTGATATCAACAGATATTGAATATCGGTCAAGGATATCTTGTAATTTTGTCAAAACTTTTTCTCTTTATTTAAAAAGTTTTGACAATATTCTAAGACACCCTTTACATATATTTTAGATCTGTTGATATCAGCATGTGAAGAAATATTTGATTTAGTTTGAACAAAAAATGTAATGCTATAATTATTATTAGCACCGCGTCTTACTACCCGTACGGATTATACGCACTTACGCTAATGTGTAATGAAAGGGTGATAGTGAGATGAAATGAAGGACCTACAGTTTAACGTGGGATCCGAACCACGGTGGAGGCCTGGCATTCCCCACATTCACAAGATGTCTTGTCAGAGGTGTAGGAAGGGCTTGGAAATCAGATAAATCTGTACCGGGACCGAGGATTTAACCCCGGACCCCAGCACAGAAGTCTGACACCTTACCCCTAGACCACCAGGTCACCCTGTATATATAATGCTATAAAAACTGCAAGATTACTCGCCCTACCTTCGGCCGCACCTTAACTGCTTCCGTTGTTAATTTATACCGAAACTTAGCAATCTTCTCTGTGAACTATGGCACATTTTACAAACAACTTAGGGCTATACCTTTTATTTAAAAATAATAGTTTGGATTTAATTATTTTTTTCACTCTCTTACAAATAATACTCACGTTGACCGACTTTATTTACAATATTCAAAATAAAATCTTCCTGTTAATACACACCGCGAATCTCTTGTGACACCATTGATCTTGCTGCTTATACCTCAATTCTGAAAGTCAACATGTGAGTTTTGCGTCGTCTTTCCACCCCTCTACCGCGCGTCTTTAGCTCAAGTTGAATCATGGTCATGCGCATACGTTAACATTTCATCATGTTATAGGAAGAAGAAGCTAAAAACAATTTGTCTTAGAAAAATTTTAAATTTAGGGCAAGGTGATCTTTTAATGGCTCAATATGATCTCACTGAAATCTAATTTAGCTCGCGCTACCCAATAGCCCATCTCTTGAGGATGAATTCCTTTAGTCCCTTCATTGATTTACACATTTTCAGAATGTGTATGTATCTAAAAATTATTACGGCAAGTTGCGAGCTTAGTAAAATAAATTTGTAAAATATTATATATATCATATAGTGGCCGGAAAAGTTGGAAGTCAGGGAATTTTAAAATACAGTTAGGTTGTACGAGACACACTGTTATTCCTGTATAAAATAAATATTGCTTTTGCTTCTAGTTTGTTTCTACACATCCCGCTCTAGTATTGATGTCAACTTAGTTTTGTTTGTACGCCGGCCATGCAGTGGTGTTGTAACATACTACATACCGCTTCTTCCTCGCACACGAAACAGTTTTCTAAACTCCCCTCGTCACGTTATGGTCAGCACGCGCGCAACTAGTGTCTCTTGTCGTGTCGGTATGCCGCGGACACGGCCTCATTTCTCCGACAAACATTGACAAACGCTGACCTTGACAAGTCATGCGGCACTAAACAACTTTGATTATTTTTGGGTATGTTTTTATCCATAGGAAAAAGGTGCGGGTTTGGTTAGCCGGTGAGGGAGAGGTCGGGGCTCGAATCCCAGACTGGCGTGTTGAAGTTTTTCCCGTGAATATTGTCCCACTCTTCTTTCATGCAAATACAGGTATACTTACTCTAAATTGTAACTTCCTCGGCCCTAATCTATGAGTGTAGTTAAATGTGGATAACCCGGATGAGTATCAAGACGCGGGGGGAAAAAATCAGAGGATTAATATTCTATACTTTGTTATTCTTAGAACGAAGATGTAAGTCTTGCCGTTGACGGGAGACCGGTATTAAAGTCCTACTGGATATAATGAATGTGGTTATTTTTAACTCCCTTCGCGTGAATTTGGGTACACTTCCTTGAAAATATCACCTTTCTCATCCCTACCACGTCAGTATGTTGTTGGTATTGATTGAATGCACACTCACAGTCGCATAGCTCTCTGATCTGACAACTTAATTGGTCAATAAATCTTATTTCACGTTCATACGCTGTATCTTTGTGTTATTGTTCACCTTTCCGCTGTGAGATATACAGGTGGCCATCGAGTCTGGACTCGTGGGCAAATATGCGTGTTTTCAATACATAAATACATGACATTACATTACATCACTTGTTCAATGTGCTGTCTCTTATTGACAATGCAAAGTTCCACTTTGTGAGCAAACTTATTATGAGCTCGGTCCATTATCTCCATTAATGTTCGCACAGACCTCCATGATGCGTTGCTGATATTATTGTTGTTGTCCAGCTTTGCCTACATAATGTGTCCATGCTAATGGCCACCTGTATATCTTTCTTTTTAAATGTTATTTTTTCATCGCTTTAGCTATAATATTGTAAATATATTCACAACAAATAGTACACATTCGTAAAATTGCTATTTTTACTCTAAATAGCCACATTCCTGTTCTACTTTTAGTAATTATTTTATTTCTAGCTATCCGTCCGATTATATGCATATGTGCTAGGGAGTAAGAAGGTTGAATTTATAGGAATTGTCACCGGATTTACGGGGACGGAGAGTGTAAAACCATATAGGAAAACCAACCTCGATACCAAACCGGGATTCGAACCCTAATTCCCCCGCCATAGGCAGTTCAGTCTAATATTGTGAGGTTGATGCCTTAAGTAGTCTCATTTTTTAATATTCAATGTATGAAATATGTCCATATACCATAAAATATTTGTATTTCCTCTTCTGCCCATAAATGATCAAAACAATATTATGAATACCAAACAGTTTATTTCCTTCATCAACACAGATACACCCGCCTCGGTGGCGTGGTTGGCTAACGCGCTTGTCGTGTTGAGCTCGACTGCTGAGGACGGGATGATCTAGGTTCGAATATCGGTCGGGTGAACTAGAGTGTTTTTTCCTAAATGAATTTCCACTCTCCCTCCACGCAAATGTGGGCTCACTTCCTCTAAATTCAACCTTCCCTATTCCTAGCTCATTATCGTAATTAGTACTTAAACATATAACTCGAACTGGTAGTAAGACGCGGTGCTAATTTAAAAAACACACATAATAAATAGTGCATACTTCACATAATACGTAATGCCGCAGTAGAAAACAAACTTTCAAATATTTGTGTTGATATTATGTCAATATTGAAAAAATCGTAGAACATTAAACGATATCGTCAAATTCTAAAACTGGTTAAATTTAGCTTAGAGATGTGTCGATTAGTTTTATTAATTTTTATGAATTTTAATATGAGAAATTATAGAAAACAAGGGGTTTACTTTACTAATAATTAGTAATTATTACCACTTTAGAAAATAAAAATCTTAGCAAAATGTTAACTTTTTGCAATAATGCGTTCATTATAACACCACATATCCAGTTAAAGTGATAAATTAATGGTCTGGGGACTGGTTAGAAAATAAATATGAGGTCAATCCTAAAAATTTTTTCCCCTTTTCCCCATATGTCACCCCAAAAGACAAAAAGTTTTTTTAGGTCAGCCCCGGGAAAGGGGTTTTTTTTCCCTGGGTCGTTTGACGGAGGGCGGAGATTTGCGTATGGTGACAAGCCTAGTTTTCACCTCCTCCCAAAAAAGAAAATAACCTTCCTATTTGTTTTGTAATTTTTTAAATTTGTTAGGACCCCCTTTTAACCACTTTTTAGTGCCTACTTCCTTGTTTGCTGCATAAAACCCCTTAAATTTTGTGTTTAATTTTAATTATTAAAACCCTGACTACTTCCCCCCTCCCTAAACCCCCTCATGCAAAGGCTGTTTTTATTTTTTGGTATTGGATTTTTAAGCCCAGGGGTTCTTCTTTTTTTTAATAACACTTTGAGCCCCCCCCCACCCCTCCCCTACCAACCCCGGAAATGTTTGGTTTTTGATGTTGATTTGGGTTTATTTTTATTAGAACCTGGCTATTTTTTTTAATAAATTTTCCCTTTTTCCAAGGCCCAAGCCTTTTCCCCCCCCAAACCTCGCCAGGGGGGAAAAAGAAAAATGATATCAGGCAGGCCCCGGAACGGGGGTTTTCCCTCTAAAATTGAGGTTCACGGGACAAAAATTTGATTGCCCAAACCTTTTTTCCCAAAGACGTAATTTATCGCAACCCTGACGAGGTTTGGGGGCCCAACATTGGGACAAGAAAGACGGACCTCAGAAAACTTGGGTTTTTCCTATAACGAATTTGGGGGGAAATGTGGCCTTAGATTTAATTTATCACAACAGGGGCTGGAAAATAAGTTAGGGGCCCATACCCTTAAAATTTTTCTAAAATTGCTTGTTTGGAGGTCGAAAAAAGCCCTTTTTATACCCTCCCAACCGTGGAAACCCCCGGAAAACCCTCGGTTTTTGCACAAGCCCTTTGGCCCAAATTGGGTTCCCCACATGGTTTTTTTATACTAATATTTGGGGTTATGTGCAACTCTACCTGGCACATGCAATCGGGGACCTCGGATCCTTTTGTTGGGGCCCTACCCCGCCACAGTTAAAAAATTGGTTTTTTTTTTGTTTTCGAAATGCAGGATGTGAAAAGTTTCCCCGCGTTGGGAAGGGAAACCTGGGTTTTTTCCTATACGTAACATTTTTTAGAAAACCCGGCGCCCGGTTTGGGGGCGGGCAAAAACCCCGAAAAAATAAATATTTCTGGGCAAAATGGTTTTTCCCCTCCCCAAGTTGTGGGCAGAAAGCAAATTAAATATTATTATCCCCGGGGGCAACTTTTTCCCCTCCCTTTTCCCGGGGAAAAGTCTTAATAGTTTAAAATTTTGGGAATTACCTTGCAAAGTCAATGTAAGTCTTGTTTTGGTCCGGGGGGTTCGATTCCCGTTTTGGTGTATTTTTATTTTCAGGATATGATTTAAAGGTTATCTAAAAAATGCATAATAAAAATTCCATTATTATTTAATATATCAATTCCCGGAACAATTATATTATATAATTTAAATGGTTGATAATGCCAAATAGGTGGTTTTTTTGGGGGGTTTGCTTGTCTGAGGGCCGGTTATCTTATGAAAAATACTTTTTTATAAGCAAAAATTCTGACTCCATAAAAAAACTCCCGCCTTAAAATATAAAAATGATTTTTTTCACAACAAATCCATACTATTAAAGAGAGGGGTTTTTAAAACTGGCCCGAAAACCGGGCGATTCCCTTTTCCATTTTTTAATTTTTTTTAGGATATTTTAAATTTTTAACCCCCAATAATCTAATGTTTTTTTTTTTCCCTTTTTTTTTGTTTATTTTAAAGGTTTTATGAGCTTGTTGAAAACAACAAATTTAAATTTCGTTCGCAAATATTTACTTTTAAAAAAAAAAAAAATCAAAGAAACATTATGAAAATCAAAAAATTAAAAATTAATATTTGATGAAAAAAAATTGACTAAATAAAAACCTAAACAAATTAGTTATTAAAAAACAAAAAAAAGTGGAAAAAAAAAATTTTTGGTCTAATAATATAAATTTACTTTTCAAAAAAAAACAAAAAAAAAATTTTAAATTATTCTTGTTTTTTTATTTTGTTTTAATAATTTATTTTTTTTAAAAAAATCAAAGTAAATCAATTATTGAAAATTTTAAAATTTTTTAAATAAATTGTTGTTAAACTTAAATTTACGCTAAAACATTTATTTTTTTAAAAAAATTTATTTACTTTTACAAAAAAAAAAGTAATACACTTATGGGAACTTGAAATTTTTTTAAATTTTTATGTTGTTACGTTTTAAATTTTTAAACTTATATCCTTTACCGTCCAAATAAAAGCCTCATTTAAAAATTTTTAAATTTTTTAAAACATTTAAACCCCTTTAAGCTTTTAATCTTTGTAAACTTATTTTTTGATTTTATTCAATTTTAAAATTATTATTTTTTTAATTGTTTTGGTTCTTTTTCACCTTCAAACTATAGGGCGTTTTTTCTCCCATTTTATCATCAACTATGCTTTTTGAAAAAAACCTAAATTTTTAAAAAAAATTTAACATATTTTTATAAATTTTAATTTTTTGACTTAAAATATATTTTTAAACTTAAAACTTGTTAAAAAATTGTTTTTAAAATCACCATAATTTAATTTTTTTTTTGTTTTGAATAACAGTTTTATAACCCCCTTGACATTTTCTATTTATTACACTATCCTATTTTGGGGATTTCTAAATTTTGTAATATTTCGTAATCTTTTTCCCCAAAGTGGGTGATAACCCTCCTTAAACCCATGTCAAAGGGGCCCTTTTCTCTTTTGGTGGGGGGGCTTTTGACCCTTTAAAAACCATTGTTGGAGGGGGATGTGAACCCTTTTGGAAAAAGCCACTCGGGCTTACCCCCCCCCCCTTTGAGCTTATGATTTTTCGGGACAGGTGTTTCCACGGGGCCCCTTTTTGAAACATTTGAGGTTATTGCTAATGGTTTTTCCTTGCGGGCGGGAGGCAAAGGGGGCCCCGTAGATGGTTGTGGGCGGTTTTCTAGTATTCACCCTGACAAAAGAATTTGGCCTTCCAGTTTCCCTCGTTTTTGAGAACGATTTCTATGTACACAAATGAAACACTTTAAAATATTTATTGGTTGATTGAAAAAATTTGAAAAACCCCCCCTTAAGGGGCCGCCCTTTGGCTTTTTGATGCGTTAAGCTTTAAAATTTTGGCCTGGGTTATATTTTTATTTTTTCCAAACAAACCTCCAAAAATGAAGGGGAAAAAAATGTGGGAACTGCTTTTATACTTAATTTACTTGTTCTTTTTTTGAATGAAATACAATTTGCTAATTTTCCCCAAAGGGCCTTTAAAAATTTGTCCCTTTGAGAGAGGGTAATTTTAAATTTGAAAACCCTTTCCAGCTTAAAGTTTTTTTGATAAGGTCCACAACGAAAAAGGGGAAAAGGAAAATTTCTAATTCTTTTGCGTTTTCCCCGTAAAAGCTAAGTTTTTGACATTTTGGCGGCCATACCCCCTTGTTTAAGTAAAGAATACCCGGGGGGAAAGAAGGGGGAAAGTTTGACTCCTTTCGATGGTTTTTAGTTGGTTTTTGCCTTCGCCGTTTAATTAGAAAACCCACACATTTGGGGCACATTTTTAAAATTGGTTTTTTAAAAGGTTTAAAATTAATTTTGTTATAGCTTTTTTGAAAGATGAATAAAATTTTTAAACCTGCCTTTTTTTTCAACTTTTGTGTATTGCCTTTTTAAGTAAGCTATTATTTTTTATATTAAAACATAAATTTTTTTTTTTCGTAAACTAAAAATTTGACTTTGAAATAACCAATCAAAAAGGGTACCTTAAAGGGAAAAAAAAATAGATTCGATATATCTCACCGCAAAAAAAATTTTAGGATGGAAAAGGTTTTTTGGGATCCCAAAAGTAAAAATACTATTTATTGAAAAAATGGGCTATTATGTTCAAGGTTACGTGTTTAGTTTAATTTTACCTTGTTTCATTTCAGGAGGACGGGGTTTTTTTAAAAAACCCCCGTCCGGAATTTAATAAGCACCCCGGAAATTTAAAAAAAACCATATTTGAATTTTTTCTTGATTTAAAACATTTTTTGTTTTGGCCCTTTTGCCTTGGGCGAAAAAAAAAATTTTACATGAGAGAAATGAGAGGGGAAAAAGTTTTTTTCTGTACTTATAATTACCAAAAAAGTGTTTTTCAAATTTATTTTTTTAAAATTTTTGGGATAAAAAATATTAAAAACAAAATTTTATTACACCAAGTAACATTTAATTTTAATAAAAATTTAAATTTTCATTTATACGTAAAATTTTTAAATCTAAACATTTTTTAAATGCTTATGTGATTTTGTCTAATAAAAAAATTCCAAAACAGTTTAAATTTAAAATTTGGGCAAAATTTTTTGGGGTAAATTAATTTTTTTATTTTAAAAAAACCCGTATTATTTGACCGTAAAATATGGAAAATTATCGTATAAGATAAAAAATTTTATATATTTAAACAAGAATTTTTGGATGAAAATTTTAAATTTTTTTCTAATTTTAAATTATGGCACTTTATTGAAAAAAAAATTTTAATTTACTAATTTTGAACTTTTTGAATTATTCTTTTACTTTTGGGGGGTTTTTTTTGGTAGTCTTTCCCCCCATAATTAGCCTTTATACGTTTATATAAAGAAAAAAAAATTTGAAACAGGATTTAAAAACATCATGATAAATTTAAAAATTTTTTTGTGCTTTAATTATTTTTAAACTCCGTTTGTTTATAATCATTGGGGTTTAAAATTTAACTTGTGTTGGTTAAATGTTTTATAAATAGGACCCGTTTAATAATCAAACCACGGTGGAGGGGGTGGTTTTCTACATTCCAAAATTTGGTTTAATACCGTCCTTGTCAGGGGGTGGAAGGGTTTGGGGGCAATCAGTAAATCTGTGGGGGGGGTTTGCCCGGACCCCCAACGAAGGCACCCTTTTCCCCTGACCAAGGTACCAGTGCCCTTAAATGTTGAAAATTTCACGAATCTCCCCAAGGTGAGGGGGGAGAAAGGAAATTTACGGGTTTTTATGTTTGGGAGCACTTTTTTTGTTCAAAAAACTTTGTCCCAGTAAATTAATTTTTTTCTGTACTTTGAAAATATTTAATTTATATTTTGTTTTAAAAAGAAAAATTTTTTTTAAAACCAAAAGGGGTTTTTAAGAAGCTTAAAAAAATTTAAATTTAAGTTTTTTTTTTTTCACAATCAAATAATAAAAATGGACGGGTTTGTAAATTATTGTACAGGCTTAAAAAAAGGGAATAAAAAGAAAGCCTTACCCAAAATTAAGCCGGAGACGAGGGAAAAGGATCCACACCCCGAAAAAAAATTTTTGAAAATCAAACAAAATGATTAGTGTGCTTTTTTGCCGTACGCACCACCACTTTCTCAAGAAAATACCCCGGAAAAAAAGGGGCGTGGAAAAGTTGGGGGCCCTTGTAGTTTGTTCCAAGCATTTTTTAGTAAGATTCCCCTTTAGGGGTTTTTTTTAATGGTGATCCCCTCCTTTGGGTAAAATTTTTCCATTGTTCGATAGTTTTATATAAAAAACTGTTACCAAATAAACTCGGGATTGGCTACTTTACTGTTTCTTAAAGGCGGGATCTATAATGTAAGGGAAAAATTTTTTTGGTTACAAATAAAATATTATTATTTTTAAAATTCCTTTTCTTTAGTAATTTATTGTTTTTTTTCTCATGTTGAATATTATTTTTTACTAAATATTAAAAAACTTTTTCTTTTTTAGATAAAAATTTTAGGTTTATTTAAAAAAATACAAAGGGAAATGGGGGAAGTTTTTTTAAACAGTTTTAAAATTTTTTCTAATTTTAAACCAAATCTTTTTATAAACGACATTTTTTAAATTTAAAATTATTTTTTCAAACGTGGTTTAAACCCTAAAGAATTTTTATAATTTAGGCCTTAATTTTGTTTTGGAAGCCCGTTAAATTATTCTTTATAGTAAGTTATGTTCTATTAGAATTTTTTTCGTTTTAAAAACTGGAGAAAAATGGTTTATAATAATTTTTTTTTGATAAATTAAATTAACCCTTAACTTTATTGGAGAATTTCAAAGTTTATTCTGTATTATTCTAATTTTGGGGTTGGAAGGGGGGCCCCTTGGTAGGTGTCTTTTAGGGGGAATAGGAACTAAATTTTGAAAAATTTTTACTCGCCTAAAAAAAGTCATTGCTTAAAATTTATTTAAGTTTTTATATTTTATACGCCATTGTTTATTTGTAAAAATTTTAAAAATTTAATACACGTACTTAAATGAAAGTTTTGTTAAAAAACATTAAAGTTGTTTTATTCAGCTTTCGATTTAAAAAAAAAAAGGGTTTGCTTAGTTTTTTTGGGAAGGGATTGCGAAAAGGGGTAAATGAAATTTAAAAGAAAAAGTTTATTGAAGAATTTTTTTTACAATTTAAATCCCTTTTACCTTATTTTTTTAAAAATTTAAATTTTTGGTTTTTTAACTTGCCTTTTTCGTTTTTAAAACTTTGGTCCTAGAAAAATTTTATTTTTTCTGGAAGGGGGTTTTAAAATAATATATTTCAAAAATAAACAAATATTTTTAACCCAAAATTTTTTAAATTTAAAAAAATTAAATTTTTTTTTTTTATTGAATCCCAAAATATTAATTGGGTTACGAATATTTTTTTTAAAAATTTTTAAAATTAAAAATTGTTAGATTTTTTAAAAATTTAAAAAGTTTTTGTTACAATAAAAATACTTGAACCCCTTGACAAAATTTAAAATCCTGTTATTTTTGATGATATGATTTTTCCCCTTGCAAAAAAATGCTAGGTAACTACACTTTTTGTCTGAGATTTTTGAGTACTAGCTAAAATACAAAATTTTTAAAATTTTTAAGGCAAAGCATAGCGTTTTCCTAGATTTAACCAATTTTTACAACACCTTTATTTTCAATTTTCAAAATTTTACGGTTTATAGAAAATAAACCTTTTAAAAAAGTATGAAATTTTTTTTTTATGATTTTGATGTTTGATGATAAGACCAAAAAAAACACAACATCTTTTGGGAAATTGAATTTGGCTTTTTTTTTTTTGTCAGAAAATTTTCAAATATACCGTTTATGGTTTTTGTTTTGTATTTTAATGTTTTTATAAAAAAATATTTTCTTAAAGTGCCCTTTTTTACCCACAGAGTATGCTTTGTAAAGACAAAGCTTACTATAACGAGGTGGAACAATTCATCGAACCGAAAAAACCTTATATGAAAAAAACATACAGAAATATAGATTGCAAATCATGTCCCTTCTTCTGAAGAAAGGTGGTTTCTAAATAATTTTATAGGTAGACTATATATTTTTGTGTGCGATTAAAGTGTTAGCATCATACGCTAGTTATTTCGTTTTCATGATCCCTAATAATTTATGTTTTGTTTTCCCCCAATTTAAAAATAAAAATTCCCACATTTTATTTTTGAACAAAAGTCTATAAATGCACCACATCGGTGTTTGAATGTGATAGGGGGCCCCCAAACATGGGTTCACGGGTATAGGGGGTTGCGAAGGCACATGTGGGGCCCCGTGAAGTAAAATAAGCCCTAGTTTTTTTAAGTTATCTTTTTTTTTTTTTTCCATTTTTTAAAAAAAATCGCTATTCAAAAATTTTCTTAAAAATCTATTTTTTCCATTTGTCAGAAATATATTATATTAATTGGTTACGTAGAATTAGTAAGTTTTTTTTTTCACCCCTGTTTGTCTGGGGAGGTTACGGGTTCACGGTCAATTTTATTGGCTTGGGGGGAGGAATGGAAGTGGTCAAGGTGGGAACCACCCTCTCATAGATATCTTGTTTTGTGTGGGGGGAAGTTTTGGGTTGACTTTTTTTTTAAATTGTTGCCCAAATAATATTTTTAAAAACAATTGGGTTTTGTTGTCAAATATTTAGCCTACTCCCTTTAAAACCGGGGTGATTACTGTGAAGGAGATATTTTATAGTCAGGGGCAGACAAAGGGGTTTTGTCACAAGCGAAATAATTTCCCACCCCTAATCATGGTGGTGATGTTTTGAAACAACCTGAGTATTTTTTTGCCGTCTACAATTAATAAAGTTACAACATACTTCCCATCCATTACACTGTAAAATGGTTATATGATAGTCATAAAACAAATATAAGTTTTGATTTTGTTAAAAATTAATTTGTTCAAAAAATTTTAAAAAATAAAAGAATTACATCCAATGTGTATTTGTTTTTTCAGTAAATAACATATTCAAATAAATGGTACGAAACCCCCGCCAAACTTTTCGTCTATTGTTTAAAAAATGGCGTATTTACTCAAAATTTAAAAAAATATAGGGAAAACGAAAAAATTACTCAAAAAACCAAGCATAAATTCCTAAACTTACGTAAAACTTTTTTTTGAGTCAGGGTTTTTAAAATTTTTTTAATTTTATTTTTAAGGAATTTAATGTCTCATTTGTATTTTGGACCAAAAAAAAAGTTTAATTTGGTCAGCAAGGGTTTAAATTTCCCTTTTTAAAATCTCTATTTCGGTTAAAATTTTAACTTTTATTAGGGGTTGAACATCTTCATCCCATTGCATTGCTATTAAATTTTCATTTTAAATTTTCGCCAGTAAAAAATGTAAAATATTGATTTGAGCTAAAAAAGGGTCAGTTTCATTGCTGTACAAAATTTCCCCTAGGGGTTTAAGGAAATATAACACACTTTTTAAAAGACTTACATATTTTAATTGCTCAATGGCTTTGGTAATTATTGCGTTAAAACTTAAGTATAATCTTTAAACATAGCTACAAAATTGTTTTTAATAGGTATTTTTGCCAATATCTCAGAAACTTTTGGGTTTAAAAAAAATTATGTCAAATAAAGTTTTTTTTTTTTAATGTTTTTAAAATTTTTGAAATGAATTTAGTTCTCAAAATTTGGGAGATGGGAAAAAATTAACGCTTCTGTAAAGTATCTTAAAAGTCATTTTCCTGGGAAAAATTTAAAAAATAGCTATTTATTTTAACCCAAATCAACTTTTAGAACGAATTTTAAAATCAAAATCGTTATAGCAGTTTTTGAGAAAAACCTTTTTTTCCCTTTTACGTCTTTAAAAAAAACTACTCTTAATTTTATTTTGTAATAGACAAAAGACAAACGGCTTTAAAAAAAATATTTTTTAGGGTTGGGGGGTCATGAGAAGTCGAAACCATCAACATTTCGTTTAGATTTTTTTTTCGTTCGCAATATTAAACTTTAGTGTTCGAAAAGTTAATAATATTATATATTTACGTTGCTTGGAAGTATTGTTTTTAAAAAATTTTTTCCCTATAAAATATTTGAATTATAAATAGACATAATTTTTGTAATGATAAGTTTTTTCATACTCAAATGTTTAAGAGTATGAAAAAAAATTATAATTTAGCATCAGCGGAGCCCTTAAAGTCTTTTGCGATATATTGGAGTAGTATTTTGTTTGAAATATTTTAATATTTAAAAAAATTTAATCAAAATGTTAGAGCCGTTTTTGAAAAAATAAAACTTTTTTCTCTTGTTTACCTTCAGTAAATCCCCTTAAAATTTTGGGGGTAGTTGTCCAATTCCAAAAAGCTGGGGGGAAAACACTTGAAACCTAGATCCCCAAGTTTAAGCTCGGTCGGTAAAATAGTTTAGGCTCCCAATTGGGGGTTTTATAAATGAACGGGAAAGGAAATTTTAAAAAAACCTTTTTTTTTGGATTCAGGGAGTCATAAAAACGTCAAGATTAATCAAAATATCGAGTTGTTTTTTTCCGAACCATATTTCTTACCTGTAAGATGGGGAAAGTTAAAATATATTAAAAATTAAAAAAAGTTTTTCCCGAAATTTATTGCAAGTATAATTTCCCCCACGGAATGCCCTGAGCGTCCACTTTTTTTCCCCTGCACCTTGTAACCCCCTGTCTTAGTACATTTTAGGAAAGTTTTTTTTAAGTCTCCCTTTTATATTTTATATATATTTTTATTTTTAAATAAAAAATCATCATATTATCAAAAAAAATTTTGTCTATGCCTTATTTATGAAAATTGCTAAAAAAATTAATTTCTCAACTTTCCCCCTTTAACCTCAAAGCCGTAGCTTCTCTGGTTGACAATGTAGGTCAATTTAAAAAAAGTTCAGGGGGTTCTCACCTATTTTGTACTTTGAAAGGATTGTTGTACCAGTGGGGGCCCCGTAAGTTTTTTTGTGAAGAAACGGGGTGGTGGGGGCCGTAAGCAAAAAAGGAGTTTTTTGGAAAAATTTGTTTTCCCCCCCTTCACCCCCTACCTTACTCTCCCCTCTTAAAGATAAATTTTTGAAATTGGTGTCCCTAAAAGTTATTTGAAAATTTCCCTCCTCCAAAAATTTTGGAAAATCAAATTTTTTTAGGGCTTTTTGGGGAGAAGTATTCCTTTTTTTTAAATTTTTTTTTTTTTTTTAAATTTAGATTTTCTATAAGCCATTTGGAGTGGCCCTCCCCTTTGTTGAAAAGTTAATTTATTTTTTTAAATGCTATTTGAAATTATCCTCATGGCATTTTTGGAAAATCGGATTTTTTAGAATCTTTTTGGAGTTTTCCCCTGGTTTTTTTTAAAAAATTTATTTGTGTCTAAAAAATTTGGAGTGCCCCTCTTCTAGAAATTTTTAAATAAGACCCCTCAAAGCAGGGGCGTCACACAAGGGGACCCAGTGGGTCCAACCCTTCCCCCCCCCCCCCCCTCTCCGGAAAAATGAAGGATAAAAAAAAGTTAAATAAAAAAGCAAAGTTTGTGGTGGATCCGGGTTTTTTTAAAGGGGGGGGAGGGGGGGCTCACCAAAAGAAATACTTTGGGAACCAATAAAGTGTTTGGTCCGTTGCCCCGTAGTATTTTTCTCCCGGGGAAAAAAAAAAAATATTTCCAAAAGCTAAAAAAATGGTGATTTTATGTATTTTTTGTACCTATAGTTGCTGATTAAATTTTTTGGTTTTAAAAATCTGTTTTCTTGGTTGGTTGCCATCTTTAATTTCTAGTTAGCCACTTTTCCTTTGTTTTTTAAAATTTTTTAAAATTAAATAAAAAATAATTGTAAAAAATAAAGATCCCAAATTTCAAGTGTTATTTTTTAGAAAAAATACGAAAAAAAATAAATGTTTTAAAACACGCTGTTTTTCACAAAGGAGGAGTGAAATAGGGGGGGGTGGGGGGGAAACCCGGGTTGGGGGTTAAACAAGGTAAAGCATGTTTTATTCAAAACTTTGGCGTTATCTGGAGGAAGCCGCCCCCTTCAACCCGTCAATTAAATTTTTAAAAATAGCTCAAGGGGGGGGGGGGGGGGCGTGATTTTCCCCTTTTTTCCCCCAATTACCTTGAACCCTGCTGAGTGTGAGACATCCCCCAAGGATTTAACGCTGTAAGTCTGTATGCTCAGAAGTTTTTTGTTCAAGTTGAATCTTAAAAAGTAATAGTTGGGATTGACTATTGACTTGAAAACTTCTGTACTTTGGACCCCCCGTCTAGAAGTTTTAAAAGTGTATTCCCCACTGTCATATTTTTGTAAATTGGATGTTTTTCAGAAACTTTTGGGAGTTACATTTTTTTTTTTAATTTGCCAAATATGTCTTATCTTGTTTACTGTTTAAACAATGAAAAACAAGAAAGATTTCTAATACCCCACTTTGTTGATAGAAATACATTATAATTGTTTTGGGGGACCAAAAAAAAACCACCTCCCCCCCTAAACCGTACCTAACCCCCCCCCCCTTTTTCTTATATTCTTATTTTATAGACTCACTTCGTATATCTATTCCGTATGTTTTAGATCGAATTGAAGTCTCCCTAAAATAACCCAGTAAAACGCAAAATAGTTGCTAAGGATCCAATATTAATAAAAATTTTTTCCCCCCTGCGTGGAAAAGTTTATAATTTATATAATAAATATTTTTTCCAAAGCCCTTTTTTAAAAAAAATACGGGTGCATTTATAAAAAAACTTCCCTTTCTTTTTTCTGCAGCTAGAAAATCAGAGGAAATTTAAATTTAAGAGTGTAAAATAGGTTAACATGCCCAATTAACGTTATCTATGTTATACTAACCTTTTTTTATTTTTTTTTTTTACAAAACCCTTTTTTCCGTGGGAAAAAATCAAAGAAGGGGGGTTGGGTGTATAGGCCGTGTGATGGAAACTCTTTTCCCCTGGTTCTGCCCATGTTATAAAAATTGAGGTAAATAAAATTTGGTCTACACGTGAAAATTTATTGTATAGTTAATTTTAAATTTCCCTAAATAAAGTGACTGTTAAAAGTGTGTGTTAAAGAAATTTTTTTTTTTTTAAAGATCGCGTCCTATCCCCGTTCGGTTTAAGGGTTTCAAAAATTTAAAAACCACTAATCAAGTTTGATTGTGCTTGTTTGTGAACCCTTCACGAGAATCTCAGCTAGAAAAATCCCACAAAATAAAAACAGGTGAGGCGGATTTGTAGGGCATCAGCCCGCGCATTTTCCTTTTGCCTTTGAGTAGGTTTCTTTCCGTTCTTCTCTTTTTGAATCGTTGGTGATATGGGGGGGGGGGAAAAAGGAAAAAGGGAAAGATTAGACAGAGCGACGCGTAGTTCAAGAAAACCGACATAGCATTTCTTTTTTAAGCGGGGCCCCCTCTCACGTTTGTATTTTCCGTACCGAGGGGCCCCCCTTTAAAGGGCCATTAAACAAAAAAATTTTTGAACCAAAAGCCCGTTTGTTTGCACGTCAAACACTAATTCTCGTTTGAATCCTATCTTCGTTATCTTAGAGGATTTTTTTAATGTGAAAAAGATGGTACTTTTCTTTTTTTAACGTAATTTTAAATAATGGGCCCTAAAACTTTTGGAAAATTAATGGAGATTTTTGTAGGCTAAATCTTTTTAAAATTTAAATTGGTTTAAAAAAATAATAAAGGTTTTATCAAACACTGTGGGTCATTTTTTATCTTTTTTTAAGGTGCCTTTTCAAAAGAATAATTTGAGATTTATTTAAAGGCAATTGTATCCATTCTCCTTAGTAAATCTTGTAGTTATAAAAATAAAGCCTGCTAAATTAAGGTTAACACAATAAAATAGTTTATATATTTATATATATATTTTTTAAAAATATGGAGAAAAGAGAGGAAAAACCAAATTTAATAGGGGATAATAAGGGGGAAAAACAAAGTTTTTGGCAAAGTATATTACTCATGGGACTCTGATAAATAGTTGGTTAAATTAATCTTAAAAGAACCACGATCCCCGTCCCCGCCCCAGTTGCTAGAGTATATATACGCTGACATTTTTCATGTAAATGTACCCGCATTTGAATAAAGAGAGGTTGGGAAAACCTCCAGTAAAAAACCGTTTAAAATTACAAAAAACTCCCCGTCGCCCATGTCTATTTTCGGTGCTAAGTTTATTTATTTTATTTAGAGTTTATAAAGTGAAAAACATTTACCTAAACAGTAACAAAAATTTAATGTTCGAAAAAATTTGTGTGGCTTGTGACTTATGCCATTCGAAGTGAATAAAATTTACATAACAGTAACAAAAATTTAAGTTCGCAAAATATGTTTTGTGCATCGTGACTTATAGCCATTCGAATGTTCGTATTATTCTGTGTTTTAAAATGACTATATAAATAAATGTAACTTTAAAATTGATGAAATAAAAATCGTAAAAAGGTGTTGACACCCGCTAAAATGTTTGAAAAAATAAAATTTAAACCAAAAAAGCCCGAATCTGTCTTGCAGTCAACACTACTTATCATTTTTTAAAAACTATTTTTCGACTATTTTAGAAGGGTTTTATTTTTAAAATAAAAACTTTTTAAAGTAGAAAAAGATTGTACTTCTAAATTTTTTTCAGTAAAAAATAAAAAAATAATAGGCCTACAAACTATTTTCGAAATTAAAGGGATTGATGTGGCTAAATCAATTTAAAATTTAAATGCCCCGGTGGGGTAGTGGCAACGCGTAGTTGTGCTGAGCTCACTTGAGGACGGGGGATCGGTTTGGATCTCGTGGGTAAACTGTGGGTGGTTTTTCCCAAAAGGTTTTCCACTTCCCCCACGGGCAAAGCGGTTCATTCATTAATTAAAAAAAATTCCAATTTTCCCAATCTTTAGGTAAAATTTGTACTTAAAGCGTTAACCCGAAGGGTTGTAATACGCGGGTTTTAAATATTATTATTATTTTGTTAATTTTAAATTTTGAGCGTTTCAACGCCGGCTTTATCATTCAACTATATTACTATTTTGCACAAAAAGGTAAAGTAATTTTACATCTTTGTACGTTATGTGTCCCTCTACGCATTCCCAGATGTAAAATCTTTCGACTTCCAGGCGGTGACCATACCTTCCTACTGGGCCCACTCATGTAAATCACAGCCAGGGAAAAAAAATTAAGGGATTTTCCCACTGTTGTTTTTGTATCGGTGTAGAAACCCTTAAGTTGGTTTCCTGCAAAAATCTGTAAAGTAAAACCCAAAATCAAACAATCCCCCCAACTTAAGGGTCTTATTTTTTTGTTGCTGTCAAACAAACATCCCCGGGTACCCATTTAACCGACACCTTGTTTGGTGGAGTGATCCGTCCATGATTTAGGTTTTCCCCCCCTCGAAACTTTGTTTGGGTGAAAAAGGTTAGTTTTTTTTCCCCTCTCACAACGCGCAAGTGTGTTTATTTCTTAATTCAACCCTTTTAAAATTCCTAAAAAACTTTTTTTTTAAGCTATAAGGCGAACGGGGGTTTGTAAAGTGTTGGTTTAAAAAAATAAAAAATATTTGTTCCAGTTCACCAGTTTTTACGTTCAAATTTCCCTTTTTTGGAAATTTAAAAGTTTATAGTATTTATAGGAAGTTACGGGGTTTACCCTAACCCGGTTTAGACCAAAATGTTTTACTCCAAACTGGTTTAGGAAAAATTAAAACAAACCTTTTTAAGGGATGTAAAAGAAAATAAATTTAAATACCTGATGTGGCTGTTGTTGAATTTCCAGGTTTTGTTAATCAAGCGCTCCGTAGTTTTTTTTCACGTGAAGAAGGCAGGGGTTTTTCTAAAACAGCTCTTATATATGAATCAAAACCCCTTTTCTCTGAGAAACATTGAACCCCTCTTTCTAATTTAGATCAAAATAGAATAGGTAATTACTATTTGTCATCATAATCTTAAAAATTGACGGGTTTTTTTTAGTTTTTTAACTGTTTATTGCTTTAAAATGATCGATCGTTGAAATAAGTAATTTTATTGGTCATATCATTTACGGGGTAAAATTTTTGTTTTAACTCGTTATTGCTTTAAAAAGACTCGATACAGTTGATAGACACCTGTTTATTGTTAAATGTAATTCAAAAGAACTCATGAGGTCGTGTAACTCCAAAGGGGTTAATGAAAGATGTTTAAATTTAAATTTCTGTTCCTCGATGTGTTTAACGACCTCAAGGCCCAAAACTATGTAGCCCCGCTTCCCCCTATTTTTTTTAATGTCTATCGCTCACCCTACGCCGTGTGTGTGTTGGTGTGTGTGTTTTTGTGTGTGAAGGGGAGAGGGAGGAGAGGAGCTGTCATAGATTGGGCTTCACTTTTTTTTATATTACAATAAATTTTATTAATATATTAAAATTTCCCGATGGTATTTGCCAATTTTACTAAAAACATGAGCTTTTTACATTATCAAAAATATGTTCTTATTTATCTAAAAAAAAACTAATTTAAAAGGGAGTATACTTAGACTTTTTATATATATATATTATATTTTAATTAAAGTTTTAATTGTTTTTTAATCAACGGGGAAATTTTTTATTTCATTATAAAAAATAAACCCTTTTTTTTAAAAAATACCAAATCACCAGATTTAAAATCAAAACCACTCCGTTGTGCGATTTTGATGTGATTCAGTGATGCCAAGTCCAGAAAACCTCATAAGCTCAGGAGGAGCTAAGCCCGAGGGTTCCGAATGGGGGTTCGCATCCCCTCACAGCTGGGTTTTTTAACAGGGGTGCAATCCCCCCGTACCCAAAGATGTAACAAGACCCCCTCTAAGACATGGGTTGAACGGGGGTATGATCATCCCCTGGGAAAAAATTCGAAATACCCTTTCATAAATTTGCAACTCCACCCTCAATGATGGGTCAGCTTTTTGAATATATTTTAGCCAAGTGTCTGGGTGTATGAAAATGTATGTAAGCAAAACACAAAAAATAATTTAAATCATGATGGTGTATTATTAGAACAATTTCATTCAAGTTAAATGTTGACAAATATATTCATTAATGTCAAAAAATGTACAATTTTTACAAAAATTTTTAATTTAAATATTGTTGTATACAAAATTTTTTTTGAATGTTGGATGATAAAAAAAAGTCATTTTAAAAAAAGCCCTTTGTGAAATGAAGGTGTAACAACGAAGTCATAAAAACTTTAATAAAATAATATGTAAAAAATTTATAATCAAACAAATATTGATTATCTGTTAAAACTTAAAGTTAAATGTTTTCAATTAATAGATTTTATGGAGGGGTTATTTGGCGGTAAAGGATATATAGTTTAAAATTTTAAAAGTTAAAACATATTAATTTAAAATAATTTCAAGATCCCCATAAGTGTTTACTTTTGTTTTTTTTGTAAAAATAAAAATTTTTTTTATATCAAAAAATTATGTCAGGTATAATTGTTTAGAAAAATATTTATTTTTAAAAAAATTTTAAGATTTTTTATTTTTTATTACTTGTGATTTTTTTTGTAAAAATAAAAATTTTTATTTATCAAAATATTTTCAAAATTTTATAATTATAAAAAATTGTGGTTTTTTTTTTTTTTTTTTTTGTAAAATAAAATATTATTTTATCAAAATTTTTTCAAGATTTTTTAATAGTTGTAAAAAAATTATGGTTTTTTTTGTTTTTTTGTAAAGTAAATTTATTATTATTAGATCAAAAATTTTTTTTGGGCCCTTAAAAATTTTTGGTTGCTGTTTAAGTAAAACTAAATTTGTTTAGTGTAAATGTTATTATTTTTTTTCAGGTATAATTTTATCCTATTTAATTTAAAATAATTTCAAGATTTTTTATAATTTTATTACTTGTGATTTTTTTGTAAAAGTAAATATTTTTGCGAAGTTAAATTTATTGTTTTCTGTTTCAACGAAGCCACGGAGAGGAGCAGGGAAGACCTTTTGGGAAACCGCTTCCCCGAAAAACATTGACATGTGGCTAATATAGGGTTTTGAACCCCTGCATGTGTAAAACCGTCTCTTTGTTTTAATTGGTGTAAATTTTTCCCCTTCCCCCCCCTTTAAACCATATTTTCATCATAAGGGAATCGAAAACCTGGGACACTTGACTCTGGGGGGGACACAGACATGCTAAAGCCTCGCGGGGAAGTGATTCCCTTTGACGTCTTGACCCTTGACCGCGATAGTTAAAAGAAATACATGTTCCCTTCACAAAAGAGGAGAGAAGAGGGGGTTTTACATTTTTCTGGACACTTGGCGCAGCGGGCAGTCTTTTCCCAAAGCCCCGGTCACCCTAGGCTGGTTTAGCCGTAGTTGAAAAGCGTACTAAACAGCATACAGGCAGGTAGTGTGAAAATAAAAACAGCGGCGTTTCACCATCGGCGTGTGATTTACCCGCGGGGTGAAGTTGGGCATGTTTAACTTTTGCCGCCACAGCGGTCACGTGACTCACTCGCCGCCACTAGTAGCGTCCCCAAACAAGGTAACCTCAATTTTGGCACCCGCGGTGTCCCTTTTGCGCGTCATTTGAAAACACACATTTTTTGTAGTGTTTGCAGTGAATAAGTTCGTAATGGCTGTTAAAGTGGTTGGAAAGGGGGTGATTACTTTTTAAATTTTTTCAAACTTATCAGTGTTGTGGGATGCCTCTCACCTGATTATTTAAAAAAAACGTAAAAAAGGCAGCATTTAATAGATGTGGATGAGTTGAATCTTGCTGGTTGCATAAAAACTTTGGAACCCCTAAAGAAGAAGATCAAAAGTTTAAAAGACCTTACAGGAAAAAGAATTAAAAAAAAAAAAAAAAAATCGAAGAAGAGTGTGGGTGCCAAAACGATGTTTACAAACCCAAAATCGTTTTGGTTTTTTTGCAGCAGAAGGGCCGGGGTTCATTACGTTTTTTCAGCCCCCCGTTGGAAAGCTAAATTTGTTCCTTTTTTGCGTTCAGCCCCCTTTGTATCGTTTTGTTAATTTGTTAAAATTTTTGATTATAAATCCCCCCCGTTGTGTGTCATTTGTTACACTTTGTTATTTTTTTTTATAAATGCCCCAGTTGTGTCGCTTTTTTATATTAATAAAAGGGGTCATTTAAGGGTCACTCCGTAAAAATTTATTATTTTTTTAGAATATGTGCTTTACTTAAATGCCCGTTCCTTTCATTAGTTTATAAATGATTATTTTTCCATAAATTTTTTTATTGTTTATTCTTTAAATTGAATCATATTGTTATTTAAAATTTTTAAACGAAACCCGATCATTCGGGGCCCTAACAAAATTTTAATCATGATCGCTTAAAGCAGTCCCTTCAAACCAGATGATTGCACAGTGAAAAAACTAAGTTTTAAAAAGTCACTATATCTGAGTTCATAGAAGCTTCTCGAAGGGAAATTTTCCCAACGGTAAATTTCACACTACAAATCGAAAAAAAAAAAACCATTGCGTTTGGAAAACTTTCGAAAGAGGAAATAATTTAAAAGACGTTAAATTTTTAAGTTTGCTCCGTGATGCTGCCATCTTACCACGAGGCGCGAATAACTAGTAAATAATTTAGAGGAAGACGTGATTTAAGCGCCCCGTAATAGGTTGTAAAAATTTAAAAAAAGAAAAATATGTTTAATTTTATGTAAAAAATTTTTGAAATTTTGAATAATTAGAATGATAAATGGTCATGCTTTCAAATACCCTTTTGGGTCAAACATTGCATTACAAACGTTCTGGCGTGGGGGGTGTTATTGGAAGGGGAAACAATTCTAATTTGGTCGTATAATTAAGCAATCTAAAAAATAAATGAAATTTTATTTTCCATTTTATGTTGCTAGATTTTTCTTTTCTTGGGAACTAAAGGGGGTCTGGTCGTCTTTTCCGTTATGGTCTTTTAGTCTATGTTAGGCTTGCCCCTCAAAAATATAGTAGCATAAATGAAACCCCATGTAAAGCCCAAAAGCTTTTGGGCCCACAACAATGCCAATTTTTTTATTCAATTTACTTTTTACATTTTTCCTTAAAATACCCATTTGTATGCGGTGTTTTTGTTAATAGTTTTAGGGATTTAAAAAAAACTGCATTGACGCATGTAGGGGTAGGCGCCCCCTATTGTTTTAAAAAAAAAATGGGCTCTTGATTTTTTCTATACCCTTTTTCCCCCGACCCCCAGCACTTTTAAGAAACTTTCAAAATGTGGTTAATTAGCTTTTTTAAATTGATTAGCTTTAAAAGGGTTTTTAAAATTTAATTTAGAATATGCCATCACTTTGTACATAAAATGCAGGGGGGGCGTTTTACATTGGAAAAAACTTTGCAAAAAATGAATTTTTAAAACAAAAATTTGCACTATGCTAAGAGCGAGCCCTACAAAACATTGAGTTACTGCCTAAGGTCTTTTATAAAAATTTTTTAATTTTTTCCTAGTGAATAATTTTTAGGATTAAAAAGGGAAAAAAACAAAAAATTTAATAGATACAAATAATAATCAGTTTTCCCGGACAATCTGCCAAAAAAACGACTGAACCATCTCACTTAACTAATAAATTACATCACACTCAGTTTCTGAAAAGGTTTCATTCATCTAATTGTCTGTTTTGCGTTGTCATGCAGTTTTACTGTTGTACAGACTTCATTTGCCTGGTACAGCTAAAAGTGTCAAAAAAATTTTGTGTACATGTCGAAGTTCTTCTCCATCCTTCTTGTAGTTTTTGTGAAAATAGTCGGTTTACCCCGGAACATCAATTGGCACCTCTCGCCTGCACCCCCGGGAAATTACTCCCGTGCTTAAAACTTCCCACACGGATCCAGGAGGAAAGTTGTCTTCGAAGATGACATTCTGAGGCCCCGTTGGAATGGCGCAAATGATTTTACTGAACTCTATGGTTCAAAGTTGAGAGGTATGGGTCTGCTGAAAAAAATAAACCCACTAGCTTTATACCAAAAAACATTTTCGCAAAACCCCCTTGCTCTGGCCTTGTGTTATAAAACTCTCTTCTGTGAAGCCCTCGTGCGAATTTGGTTTCAAAAGTTGAGGAAAGCAAAAACTCATCTCCAACGCAAAGCCCCCCTTTTGGCAGTTAAGAAGGTTTTCTCCAGTGCTTCTTTAAAGTTGAATTGTTTAAGATGCACTGTCATTAGTCCTGCCTCACTTCCAAAGTCTTGTATCGAAAGCAATATCTCATTACCATTACAAATAATTTCAATACTATAAAATGCCCTTTAGTTGTAAAAAATGAAGTGGTATTTGGGGGGTTAATCTGATTGTTTTCCCCCAGGGCACCACGCGTTAGGAAAGTTCCTTTTAACTCAAAACCCCCTTTGAAAATTTTTCCCCGTCAAAAGTTGGGACTAGGTTTCCCAAAAACAAAAATACAATAATTAAAATTGAAAATAAAAAGTTGAATTTTGTAAAAATGAGGGTGAACACATTGAAAAAAACCCGGGGTAGTTAAGAATTGTGGTAAAAGGGAAAAAACGAAAATTTAGTCCCAAGTTTTTAAAGTCTTATTTTTGGTCCTCGGGATCCTGAGCCTTGGGCCTCTGTATGTCCCTTTTGCACGAATCTTACTTATATTTTTTTCTTTTTAAAATATATTTCTGGGTTTCAACCCCAAAAAGTGAAGTAAGGAACAAAGGGGAAAGAGAAGATGAAGGCAATTTTCAAATTTGAAAAAAAAAACGAAACCCCCAAAAAATCCCGAAAATTTACGTACATCTGGGGTTTAATCAAGTAAGTATCATTGTTTTCTTGCAAACTCCATTTCATCAAGGAAACGCTCGCCAGTAAAAATGCTACCCCCAACTGTCCATTGAAAGTTTTAAATGGACCCGGTAAAAAAATGTCCAACTAGGTTCGAATTGCTGTTAATAAAATTAAAAATGTAGACAAATGACTATGGGGGGCAATGAAGTCAGTTGAAAAATTTGGGAAACAATAGTAGCCAAATCCGTGGCTGCCCTTAAGAAAATTTATTTTTTTACAAGACAAGATTCAAAAAACTGAACGTTAGAAGACTATCCTGTTTAGATAAGCTAACATTCCACAAAACATTACCATCTCTTCAAGGCATGACACTAGCTCCAGCATCCCAATCGGCAACAAAAAAAAAGTACGTCGATTCGTAAACTCTTCAAAGATCACCTCAGACATTTAAAATTGCTTCAGTGAAGAAGAAATTACACCAGGTCGAGTCCCATCTCGGCACATTTCCATTTGCAAAAAAACCCCTGGGAAAAAAGATATAATATTGTTTGGTGTTTTTTTACACCTTTTTTATATTTATTTTTTTAAGACAAAAATTTTCAAATTTAAAAATGAAAAATCAGCCAATATCAAAAAACAAAGTAATGATCTATTGTTTTATTTTTTAGACTTTTTTTCAAAGGATATTGTAATCCTTCTTCATGTTATTTAAATTAAATTATATTAATGTGAATTTTTTAAATGTATTCTTCTTAAAATTTTTTAGTATTTTTGGTATTATATGTCTTCCTTAATGAATGGTTGAAGAAATTGTAATAGACTCAAAAACCAGGCAAAAAAGCTGAAAATTTAAATTTTGTGGAACTTGAACAAAAAACGTAGGGATTTTAAACTGTCCCAGTTGGGAAGGTTCCTTAAAGCAATCTCGAATTTAATTTTGCAAGGAATTGCTGTCGTAGCTTAGTATTTTGTTTTGTATTATGGGTGTAACTTTCAGAAAATCTTTAAACTTGGGTAAGGGCAAACTTAAAAATTCCTGTATGATGCTGGGTCCCTTCTTTAAGTTCTTCTAAAGTCTGGTCGATGCCCCCCAAATGCTCCCTAGTCTATCCCGGGTCTAACCCACCCGCGCCTCTCTTGCGTTTTAGCATTTGTATGCAAAGTTCAATCCTCCATCCCCAAAAACCCTCTTAAAAAATTCACGCGTGGACCAAAGACGACATTTTTTCCCTAAAAAAGGCCCCAAATGACGAGAAGCCCCTAGTAGCAGTCGCTTGTGGGAGCGAAGTGTGACCCCTGACCAGCCCCGTTGCTGTTGCTTCTACCAGCCGCAGAAAGGGAGCGGTTGGGAAAATGGGTTACCCGCTCCCAAAAGTGCTGCTTTTAGGGTTCTCTCATTTTCCTTTTTTGGAAAAATTTCCCCGGGTCCACCGGCTTTTAAAATATTTAAGCGGTTTTTTAAATTAAGGGGGGATTGAATTTATTTAAAAGTAAGCAAAACCTTTTTAACCCTGGATAGGAAATAGGGACAGTTGGGGGCATCGCCGGGGGATTTTAAAAATTTAAAAAGAACCCAGATTATCAGGGAATGTTTTTAAATTTTTAAAAAAACCCAAAAAAAGTTTATTTTGTTAAACCCAAATAAAAACAAAAACTAAGCAGCAGGAATTTTGCAAAAATTAAAAGAGTTTTTTTTCCCGCAACTTGGGGAATTTAAAATTTCCCAAAACGTATTTTTAGGACCAATTCTTTTAGGTTTTTTGCCCGTGTGTTGGTTTTAGAGTTTTAACAATTCCATTGGTAAATTTAAAATTCAAAACAAAATAAGTTTTGGGTTTTACATTTTAAAAAAATTACATTAAAAATTTAATTTGAAACCTAAAAATGTTACATTGTCTATTGAAAAAAAAGTCTACAAAATTTTTCTGGTTTTACTTTGTTTCGATATTGGCGCTTTCATTTTTTAAATTTTTTTTTTTTTGTCTTAAACAAAAGAAATTGAAAGGTGTTAAACCCCCAAAAAAATTCTGTCTTTGTTGGGTTTTTGAAAAGGAATGTGCCGAATGGGAAACGGTCCCTTTTAATTTTTTCCTTTACAAGCAATTTAAAGTCTGATGGGGGGTGGAAAAGTTTTCAAATTTAGTTTTTTCATTAACTAGCTTGCCGCCGAAAAGGGGGTTAGTTTTGAATTTCTTTTAAAAAAATTTTCTCGTTATAGTTTTGAAATTTGGTTAAAAAAATAAAGTTTCTTTTGGGGGGCTACGGAAATTGGGGTAGTTATGTTCCCTTTTATATTTCATTTCCCCCAATATTTTGTAAATTTTAAATTCAGATTTCGTTTTGGGAAATTTTTTCCCGGCCTGTTGCCAGGCGATTTGGTGGGAAAAAGGCGAGCGTTTCCTTTATGAGTGGAGTTTTGGGAAAAAAAGTACTTACTTTACTTTAAAGAGTCTGAAGGTTTTGGAGTTTGGGGGTTTCGTGGTTTTTGAAATTTGGTTTGTCCGTTTTTTCTCTTTCCCTTGTTCCTTATTTTCACATTTGGGGGTTGGAAAAACCCAGAAAGTTCCCCGGGGGAAAAATTATAAGGAGTTTCTCCATAACTTCGATCCCGAAAGGTAGAAATCCCCCGGGGGCCTAAAATTAAGGAAATTAAAAATCTTGGGTTTATTTTGTTTTTCTTTACCACCAATTTTTTAATAAATCTCCTGTTACCCTTATTTTTACAAAATTACAACTTTTTTAATTCAAATTTTTCTTTGTTGTTTGGGTTTTTAGGTCAGTACAATTTTGCGGGGGGAGAAATTTCAAAGGGGGGGTTTTTTAAAATAACTTTTTAATTGTGGTCCCCGGGAGGGAAAAAAACAGGTTAACCCCCCCTTTCCAAAATACCAAATTTTGGTTTCAAACCCCAAGGGCTTATAGTATTTATTTGAAGGGGAGATGGAGCTAGTTTTATAATAGGGCAAAAATGGGAATCTAAGACGTTGTACTCCCAAAAATTTCACTTTAAGGATGCCTGGGGAAAGAACCTTTCTAACTGGCCTAGGAGGGCTTTGCGGGAATGATCTTTTCTTCCGGGCTTTCTGTTGAAAATATTGCACAGGGGGAACAGAAGGAGGAAATTTTTAAACTACGGTGTCCGACAAGGGGGGTTGGAAATGCGTTTGGTATATTAGTGTCGGTTTGTATTTTCAGCAGACCCAATACCCCCAATTTACCCTAGAAATTGCTAAAATCAGCTTGGCCCCTTCCAATGGCTGAATGTTTTTTAAGAAACTTTCTCCCGGATCCGTGGATTGGAGAAATTAAACAAAGGGGAATTTCCCCGGGTGCCCTGGGCGAGGGTGCAAGTTTTAAAGTATCCCTAAACCGGGTTTATTCTCAAAAACCACGAGGGTGGGAAAAAAACTTCGAATGTTCCGCAAACAGTTTTTTAATGGGGGGGAAAAGTTTAGCTGTCCATGGGCAAAGGAAGTCTGAAAATTAAAAATGCGAGCAACGCGGGAAAGGCTTTGTGAAAAAACCTTTTTCGAAACTGGGGAGGGAAAATGTTAAAAAATTGTTTAATTATTTTTGGTTTTTTGGCTAATTGACGGGGAAAAATTTGGAATTTTTTATCTATTTAAATTTTGTTTTTCCTTTTTCCAAAAAATTTTCATAATTTAAAACATTAAAAAAATTTATTTTTTATAAAGGGTTGGAGAAGTCAATGTGGAGGGGGTTTAGCAACTGAAAATGGTTTTAAAACATGTTTGCAAAGGTTTTGCCCAAATTAAACTCCCCCCTGCCAAGTCAAAAATGGGTTTTTCTAAATTGAAAAAACCTTGTAATTTTAATTTAGCTAGGAACCCAGAAAAACCCCTTTAAATGGGGAGGTTTTGGGGGGGGAAAAAAAAAAAACCCCAAAAATTCCCAAAAAAATTTTCCCCAAAAAGGGCCCCCCGTTTTTTCCCCCAAAAAAATAAAAAAGGGCCCCTCCAAAAAAAACCTTTTTTCCCATCCACTGCGCAAGGTTTAATTTTTTGCCTAGAAACTTTACATAAAACCCAGCTAAAAAGGGGTATTTTTAAAAGGAAATGTACAAAAAATTGAAACATAAGGGGAGGGTTTGGGCAACAAAGGTCAAAATTTGGTTTTCATTTTCTTTTGTTTCTAATAGGGGAATACCTCTGTAATGAAAACCATGCCAAAAAAACAAGCCACCCTTTTTTCCCTAAAAAAAGAAAATCTTTGCATTCATAAAAGGGCCCCAAAAATAATTTTCAAAAGTTATTTTTTAGTTGCTTAATTTTTTCTGACCCCCAAAGGTTGACCCTTCCAATAACCCCACCCAAATCTTTCCCAGGGCCAAAAAAAAGAGCTTTGGTTTTTAATCTTCTTTGAACCCTCTTCTTCGATTTTTTTTATTTTGTTTGGGGCATTTTTTTAAGTTCCAAAAATTTGACTTCTTTTAGGGCCAAGTTTTGTAGCAATCCCGCAAATTCAATCACCCAATTATTAAAGTGCCTTTTTCG
This sequence comes from Timema cristinae, assembly GCA_039000515.1. Taxonomy (NCBI): domain Eukaryota; kingdom Metazoa; phylum Arthropoda; class Insecta; order Phasmatodea; family Timematidae; genus Timema; species Timema cristinae. Next base: position 121,413 of record JBCFYV010001432.1, on the reverse strand, counting down.
TTTTTTTCATTAAATCAGGTTTGGGGAGGATAACAGAATAAATTTGAAAAAATTTAAAAAGTCAATCACCTCCTTCCCGCCATTTAATTTTACCATTACGAATTATTAAATGCAAACCTAAAAAAATATGTGTTATTAAAAACAAAGCAAGAAAAGGTTTTTTTCCAGCCTGTTCCTATAAGGGTTTCCACTGTTTTTGGGGTTACGTCGGGGATTGGGTCAGTGAGGTGGTGGGGAAAAAATTAAAATTTAAAACCACCGCTGCTAGAAATCCTGCGGATGGGAAAAAACCCCTTTTTTTTTACACTCTCCTGTATGTTTCTAGTGGCTTTAAACCTATAAAGCCTATTGACCGCCTTTTAAGGTGGGGGGGAAAAACGGGTTCTTTTAATGTGGTTTTCCTTCATTTTAATAATTATATTCTAAAAAAATTTCACCTAAACAATCACCCTGGAAACTTTGGTTACATATGTACTTATCGGTATTTTTTCACTTAAGGGGGTAAATATCTTGAAAATTATTTGGATGAAAGCATTAACCCTTTTTTTATCTTTGGATTGCCCCCTAGTCACAAAATGTTTTTCTCCTTAAATTTTTTTGTGGGGAGGTTTAAAAAAATTAAAACGTTTAGTGTAGTTTTTTTTTATTACAATAAAAAGATTATTTAAAAAAAACAAAACGCAAAAATTTTTTTGGTCTTTTCCCAATACTTAAAATAATCTCCAGCCAAAAATGATAGGGGTAATTTTTTTTTAGTTTTTTTATTGACGCAAACAATTTTATTAATTTTTAATAAACGCACCCGCATTTGCTTGGATGAAATGTGAGGGAACGATTAAGGGAAAAAACGCACCTTAATACACTCAATCTGTACTCAAAGTGTGACCTTGTGTCGCTGGTAAAACCAAACTAAATGAGCTTGACATTTGATCTGCCTTCTTAGCGGTGTGGGTTCAAAGCAGGCTACTGTATACCAATGGTGGGTGTTGGCTACACTGCATTTTATTAAAATATATTCTAAAAGGTATTTCATGCCTTACTATACATTTATACAACAAACGCATGTGTTTAATATCTTAGACAGTTCGATCTTATGATGTGAGAGGCCTTATTTTCCGGAGTATTATATATTTTCATGCTGTACTACCGGCTTAATGAGTGAAATAGTCATCATTGGTAATAAATTAAGGTGGGGATGTAAGAGACGCGATAAAAGGCCAGTGTTTTTTTTCCAGTTTTTATAGCAAAACATGTTTGTCAAGGGTGTCTTGTAATTTAATGACAACTATTTCTCTTCTTTTAAAAAGTTTGTTAGGTAATGCCGCTAGGCTCATTAAATATTCAACAACTGTTGATATCAGCACGTTAAGAAAATTAAACTCTGTTTATATTGACGTAATATTTGATTTATTTTGATTAAAAAAGTGTTGCCATAAAAACTGCAAAAACATGACTGGGTCTTGTTCCCTACACTCACCTTAAGGCTGATTGTGTACTATACTCGCCAGTCTGGCGAATAAAAGTGATTTAAATAGAGCTTGTAGACTTTAGTTAATAAGTTTACCTCGGTGGTCCTAATCTGTTTACGCGCAGACATCTCTTAAGCCGGGTCCACACGTGCAGTATTTGTCCATGATTAATCAATGTTCGACATGACTCACGCAAGTGCGGGAAAAATATTCATTTTCATGTACTAATATTTGTCGAGCATAGCGAGTAACTAACATTGCTCCTCATAGAGACGGTAGACTACCACACATCAAAGAAGACTAATAATCGCCTGAGAGCAGTTCGTTCACTAATATAGAATAGAATATGTGTGGACAGCAGGAGCAGTGGAACTGTGGGGGACCCTGACCCCCTGGAATAACCACTCTCCCCCTAGATATATTTTAAATCTTCTGATATTATCGAATATGAAGCTGAAAGATGGCCTTAAATCAAACTCCAAAAGACTTCTAAATGCATTCTATCGTCAAACATTTGTATTAGAAGATCACTTTAAATAACTACTAGACTAGAAACATCTAATTGGCAGAAAAAGTCAGGGGAGGAAGCTCTAAATAGCTTCTACATGTATGTCATTTTGAAGAATTTTCAGGTGAGGACCACTCCAAATAGCCTAGTTTCTGAAATAATTCAATTTTCAACATTTTGTGGGTGGAAGACCACAAAGATTATCTTCTAGATGTATCTAACTATCGTAAAAAATTAAGGTGACTATAACTCTAAATAGCTTTGAGGGAATCTAAATTTTAAAAAAATATTCTGTGAGGAACACTTTAAATGGCTTATAAAATAATCTAATTTAAAAAAATCAAGGTGAATACTACTTATAGCTTCTAAGAATTTTCAGAAAATTTTTTAATTGTTTTTCTTAAAAATAGTTTATGAAAACTATCTGATTTTAAAAAATTGTAGAGGATGACCACGGAACATACATAAGATCAAATATGAATGATAAACTATTTAACGGTTTTGAACAGAAATCCAACATCTGCAAGTAACTATGTTATTTATAATTATGACCCCCTATGAAAAGTATCTGGATCCGCCCCTGGTCACCGGTAATTCTACAAAGCCACTGGTTCACTTGGAGATTGTAAAAACGTATTTACTATTTCACATATTCACCAAACATTTTACTAAATCACCGCTGAATTTACAAAATTACCATAAACCACCAGTGAAGTCACGTCAAGATTAGGTTTGTTTAGGTTAGTTTAGGCAAGTTAGGTTAGTTTATTTTAGCTTGGGTTAGGTTAGGTTAGGTTAGGTTAGTTTGTATTTATGTTGTATATTTTTATCCACATACACTAGATATTTTATAATATTATTATTAATTATTATTATTATTATTATTATTATTATTATATTATTAGCACCGCGTCTTACTACCCGTTCGGGTTATACGCACTTACGCTAGTGTGTAATGGTAGGGTGATTGTGAGATGAAATGGAGGACCTACAGTTTAACGTGGAATCCGAACCATGGTGGAGGCCTGGCATTCCCGATATTTTATAAAATCACCGGTAAATGTAGATAATACAGTTTATGTTTCATACTTTCACCAAACTGAATTGATAAATTTATAAAATCACTGGTAAATGTAGATCAATCCTATTATTTGTTAAATAAACCATCGCGTTCGGTGATTCTCTACATTCACTTGTTATTTTACATAATAACGAATTCAGCACAGTCACAGTGACACATACATTCAACGGTACCGGCGTGCGTTGAACCTATGAGGGTAAGGGGGAGGTAAATCTACACACAGATGGCAAGTTACAAGAAGGGTATCTCCTCTGACGAGCATTATTAAGTCCCGTTGGGTGACTGTGGCTGGCCTATACCGGGCGCCATTTGCTGCGCTGGCAAGGGAACTTTATTACTAAGCACTCATTTGATATCTATCTCTCTTTTATCTTTTTTTGCCAACAACTTCCAAAAAATTGCTCCGGTGGACACGCAGACAAAGGCGTCAGGTATCGTATTGTCTGGTTTCCTTATGATGGAGTGGCTGGAGTTCGAATTCCGCTTGGGCTTACTAAAGTGGGAATACCCCACTCATCCTTCACGCAATTGCGGATACATTTACGATAGATTTCCTCGCCTCTAAACATTATTTTAAATAAGTGGATATCCATGATGGGTAGTGAGACGCTTCAAACCTAAAATACATCCTTCAAATGCGCCACGTATGCCTGTTTGCGGTTATCTTAATTTTTTTATATGTCAAGTTCAAAAAATCCCGCTTTAACTCCCTCAAAACTAGCGAGGATTCCTTACCCAGCCTTTACTAAGTACCGCTTTGTATTGCCCGTTTGATTGATCCACTATGGTATGGATGATGAAGGTAAAGCTTAGAGTAAATGTACCCGCATTTGCGGTGAGGGAGGGGGTGGAAAATTCCTTAAACAAAACTCTCATCACACCCGGTCGATATTCAAATTCTAACCTCACAGTTACCGGCAAACCAGAATAGATGAGGATGATGACTTAACCTGCGTACACACCGATGCTTGTTGTTTCACACACGAGAGCGACAGTGTGGTGGACTCATTGTGTGACTTGTAAAAAAGGGAACGTGGTTTCTTTCAAAGGTAACAATTTACAATATAATAATGCACTTCAGGAGGCAGTTCTATACTGCCATTATTTGGTCTTTCGGCGGAAGGGGGGATGGATTGTGAGGGTAATTAGGGGCTGGAACCGCACTTGAAATTTGACTGCTAACTTAGTAGCTTACAAAAGAACGAAAGGAGATAAAAAACATCAATTTCTTTTCAAGTTTTGAAATTCTACACAAAAATAGTTACGCAACTTAATTTTCTACATTTATACCAAATACCTTTAATGTATTTGCTTATACTACCCATCGATCTCAATTAGAAAAATACTTTTACACAGAGTGAAAATATGTCTGCAGAAAAAAACTCACTATAGTTCCTTCCTTAGAAAACAATTTTTTCAAAGCAAACCAAATAGAATATGGGAATTTTAATAATATCCTCATGTCTTTTAAGGCTTTTATAACGAATTCTGAAAAAAAAAAACTGTGATTGTCCAAGCTTAGCTAAGCTAAGATTTGCTCTGTTGACGCTTTAGAAAAATAGCGGACCATGTATTTTAATGTATTGGTTCATACAGAAAGCTATGCCTTGCTACAGTAGCCCCATGGCTTCTTTGGTGCTGACTAAAAGCTCACAGCTGACGGCTTTGAAAAGTTACCAGACCAAATTATGTATCCCTACACCGAACCATATGATCTACAAAAACATGTGTTTAGCAGCTACCACTTCTTAGAGTCAAAATTTAGGTATATACCTAAATGTTGATTGTCAGACGTCAGCTGTGAGTTGTCAGTCAGCACCAAAGAAGCCATGGGGCTACTTACTGTGCGCCGCGCTTGTTTTTTCCGAGTGCTGGCCGGGCAATTTTTCCATCGCCCATCTTGAGCCATCTTACGTTGCGCATGCGCATAACGCAACTTGGGCTCCGTGTTGAACAGACGCAGTGCTGATTTGGGGAAAATAACTAAAGAAGTGTTGTGAAGTTTTGTTTTCAGTTTGTTTCGTGTGTATTTAAGTAATATTATATTTAGGTTTCATGTTTAATAAATGTGTGTGTATTAAAATAGAAGCGTTAATTGAACAAGTCAAACCTCCACTTCCTAAATTTTCCTCATCTTTCAAAACAGCTGCTAACAGCAGCATCTTTTCTTCCTCAGTACTATCATCTGAACTCAAACAAGACATTTTGGAGAACGCCATCATAAGTAAACTTCACTGGAGCAGACCAGAAAGAAACAACACTGAATTAGGGTTCGGCCAGACTGACAAGCGTGCGAGCGAGCGCGCGCGTAAGCGACTGGGTGGCCAAACTGGCGAGCGCGCGAGCGAGCGCGTAATTAGCGGACCCTAGTTAGATTATTATTAGCACCGCGTCTTACTACCCGTTCGGGCTATACGCACTTACGCTAATGTGTAATGGTAGGGTTATTGTGAGATGAAATGAAGGACCTACAGTTTAACGTGGAATCCGAACCACGGTGGCGGCCTGGTATTCCCCACATTCACAAGATGTCTTGTTAGAGGTGAAGGAAGGGTTTGGAAATAAGATAAATCTGTGCCGGGACCGAGGATTGAACCCCGGCTGCCAGCACAGAAGTCTGACACCTTACCCCTAGACCACTAGGTCACCGCCCCCCCCCCCCCTAGTTAGAGAAGATGTATCTGTCAAACACACTTAGTACATCTCTGCTCCTCGAAAATTCTTACAGAAAATATTGTGTATTTATAAAAAAGAAAAAAGTAGAAGTGCATCCAATTAATAAATTGAGAAATGCGTATGGTACTGTACTGAAGTGTTTTAAAATCAGATTTGCCGCACCAGTGGCGGAATGGTGCGTTGCACTCGATAGCTTTTGACTAGGAGGCAAAGGTTCGAATCTTGGCTCAGTGAACTGAAGGTGATTTATAAAACTTATTTATTGTTGTGGTTTTTTTCATACTCTCTCCAAACTAATGGTGATTCTTATTTGTAAAGGCCTACTTTGATTATAATATTGAAGTATTTTAACATATCGGGTTTACATATATACATTATATTATTTATGGTCTTACCCATTAAATTAGGCCATATTATTATTATTATTATATTATTATTTTATTATTATTATTATTATTATTAAATTTTTAGCACCGCATCTTACTTCCCGTTCGGGTTATATGCACTTACGCTAATGTGTATGGTAGGGTGATTGTGAGATGAAATGAAGGACCTACAGTTTAACGTGGAATCCGAACCACGGTGGAGGCCTGGCTTTCCCCACATTCACAAGATGTCTTGCCAGAGGTGAAGGAAGGGTTTGGTAATCAGATAAATCTGTGCCGGGACCGAGGATAGAACCCCGGCCGCCAGCACAGAAGACTGACACCTTACCCCTAGACCGCCAGGTCACCGGGCCATTAATAGCAAGTGTGTTAAACCTATCACTGATAGAAAAAAGTCAAATATCATGTCAAAATGAGAAGTTTCCCCAGCACTCAATGAACCAACATACAATAATATTGCCTAGCGCCTGTAAACTAGACTGTACCGGGTCGAGCGCGCGCGCTTGAAAAATAGAACAGTTCTATCTTTCAGCGCGCGCGTCAGTCGCTCGCCGCTCGCTCGCTCGCTCGTCCAGTGTGGCCACCCCCCATTACAACCAATGTGTTCTATTTTATATTTTAGTCGCTCGCGCGCTCAGTCTGGCCGTACCCTTAGGGAGTGAAAAGGGGGACCATGACTTAGCTTAGCTTAGTATTCTGTGTGTATCGGCCTTAAGTCATGTCTGATATATGTGTTAAGAATACGTAAAAACCTGCTTCTTGGTTTTCTACAAATGTGTATAGTCAGAATGCCATAAAAATAACCTTTTAGAAGACATAACAAATAAATGTAAAATAATGAACACAGTTAAAAGTCACTAGGTCTTACTAATGCAGAAAACATGGTTTGGCGTATGAATGCATTAAAGTATAGCCGTAACAGTTTTGAACTGTCTTTATAGGGCTCTTTCTTTGCTGATCCAACTATAATTAGATATGTTCTTACAATGAAGTTAGATGTGTTAGCTTAATCTTTGTAACATGACTTCTAGCATTCGTAAAATAACTTGAGTAATAATATTACATTCATCAGTGAAGTGAGTGTTTGTAAAGAAAACAAGATACACACCACTAGGTCGTCGTGGTCAGTATCAGATGTAGACCTAGAGGAACTTTGGGTTCGGATTTCACGCAACGCCAAACAAGTTTAAAAAAATATGTAGTCCCAATATTACACATTCTAAACGCCATTTTGGCGTGGGAAAATCATAGCAAACCTCTTGGTTACTGTACACTTATCGAAAGTTGTCATATCATTATTCGAGTTGACAAAAAAATGTCAAAGCTGTCATAACAAAAAATCTCTTCCCTTCTCCTTTCCTCTTTCTACTCCCCTCTTTCCTCCTTTCTCCCTCCCCTTCTTCTCATTTACTTTTTCCTTATTTCCCCTGCCCTCTTCCTTTCTTTACAGAGTATGTTCTTTTGGCCAGTGATATCCTGAATTAAGGCTGACAAAAGCCAAAGTATTTTGAAAAAATCAATTATTTACATTCACGACCAAAATTGAAATGTACATCATAGGACATTATTAACACAAAAAAATATGTAATCAACATTTATTGAACCAGACTGAATTGTGCTCCAACTTGACCTGGTTCTTTTGGCCTTCCAATCTCAATTTTTTTATATAGAAAAGGTGTATTTTTAACCTGCATTAGGGGAAGTCCTTAGTTGCTTAAGGGTTTTTGAGGGGGGGAGGGGTTGTCAGAACCCATCTTGCGTAAGGTTTTTTTTTATCAATTTTCATGGTAAGACGAAATCTAAAAGAAAAAAATTGGAAAATTCTGAAATGTTTCATTTTCATTCATTGATTTAATCACTCATTTTCACTGTTTTATAGAAATCATGGAAATGTAGACTTCATATTTTGCCAATTACCAATACTTATGTCTAAAAATAATCTACTTTAGATGTTGGAGGGTGGTGAGGGGGTGACAAACTCTTATGATCCCTTACGTGTGTCAAAAATTATGGGAAAAAGCATTGCATAATTTAAGGACTGCTCCTTATTGAAAAACATGCTCACAAATCTCACTAACATAATGTTATGATCATAATACTATTATAATGTACTTTTCTACTGGTTATAATTATTATTTAAAAACTTAGTGTTACTTGTTTATTATCATTACCATAACATTTTTCTTTTTGTTTGCGGTCTGCAATGCTTGCTGCACTATGTAGATTGACCCGCAACTAATGAAAGGTTGACGCACACTGAACTAGAGCTATAATCCTTTCGTTTTAAGTTAATAATTATTTTTTATTATTATTATTTAGCACCGTGTCTTACTACCTGTTCGGGTTATACACTTTAAGTACTAATTACGCTAATGGATTAGGAATTGGAAAGGTTGAATTAGAGGGAGTGAACCCGCATTTGCGTGGAGGGAGAGTGGGAAACCATTTAGGAAAAACCTCCCCCAGTTCACCCGACCGAGATTTGAACCTCGATCTCCTCGTCCTCAGCAGTCGAGCTCAACACGACAAGCACGTTAGCCAACTACGCCACCCATGCGGGTTTTCAGTTAATACATTAATGAAGTTTTTCTAAACATAAGCTACCAGTATATAATTGAATTAAAGGATATTTTATTTGTTGTGTGTGCAGTGGAGACCTACCTGAGCCCAGTGGAGACGCATTGTAACAATATCGACTACTTCATCCCGGATGTTGAAAACCTCACCAAACTGTTCTCCGAGGATGCCATGGCCAGGCTACGTAAGTTACACACAGTTCTTCCTCTTTTTAGATATTGAAGGATAAATGAAATTCACCTACCAAACCCCCTTTTATTTATTTAAGGCTGAAAATTATTACATGGTAAAAAAGCCTGCAAAGTTTAAGAAAATCTCAATAGGCCATTTCATCATCAAAGGGTGATTTTCAATATTAAAAAAAATACATTTCTCATATAAAAATGCAAATTTATAAAAGCAGATGGGTTTCAGTAAAACATATTACACTTTAAAGGGTATACTTGAATAGTTTTTCATACTGAAACATTTAATTTCAATAATATTTTAGTTTGTCAAAGACTAGGATGGTATTGTCAGTTTATTAATAATCTATTAGTGTAATATTGTAATTTAATGTTTGTTGTAATTTGTTTTAATATGTTTCAAATTAAATTTTAATCAACCGAAGTGTGAATGCTGAAGTTAAACTTGCAATCACCAATATCAAACTCTTTTTGTTTACATTTTCCTTTGAGGGTTGAAAACTGTAAAACACATCATTATCATTTAGAGGAGAATATTCATTTGTAGGAATAGTTGTAGCATTTTAGGGAGTAAAGTAAAGATAAATAATTGTGAGTAGACTTATTAATGAACTAGGAAATATTTAACAAACTCAGCAGAGCTTGTCAGTGGTTGAAAAGTTATCTGAACTTGACCATCAAGATGAAGGAATCTTGTAATTATTCTAACCGGCTTTTAATTTTAATTATTTTAATATTTTAATTCTCATAAATATTGTTTTATAAACAAAACTTAATTTTAGTTTGGACATGAAAGAGTTTGAATATATGGTTAAACTATACATTATTTTGGCAAAAAACTACTCAAATAGTTTTTATAAAATGCTCACATGCATTACATCATTTTATGATTAAAATCAAACACAATTCCTCAAATTTTGCTTAGGTCTATTAATTATAATTTTGTCTTACAACTTAGCTAAGTCAATAGTGTGTCTTCCTACTCGATCTAAGAGTTCCAAGTTCGATTCCTGGCATGGCCAAAAAATGTATCATTAATGAAATGTGGATTTCCCATTTCTTAGTGATGTTGGCACATTAAATACCTATTAAACATAACTATAACTTCTCAGTTACCATGTTTTGGAACCCGTTCAGTCTATCCACATATTTACACTAATGGGGTAGAGAATAAAATAACTGAATTTTAGAGGAAACCTACCCGGAAAGTGGTAAACCATTTAGGAAAACCAACCTCAGTACAGTACGGGTATTCAAACCTCATCATCTTCAAATCAAACCAGATGAAGTTGATGTCAAAGATCACCAGTCCATCAATACTGCTGGTGCTATGCTCTGCACTATTTGATATTTTTACCTTTAAATTCTAGTATAACTACAATGATTTGATGATAGTTAGTGATTAATTCTTATTTTCAATATTTTTAGTAAGCTACAAATTATAAACTTGCTGTTTAAACTTGGTGGTTTTCGCTAGTGAAGTTCACAAGTTTTGTTTTACTATTGCCATTAAAATTGGCATTACTTTTAAATGTTTTATGACTTAGTTAGATAATAATAAAGTAATTAAAATGTACACATTCGGTTCTACTTTTTCACACAAGAATGTACATCTTTTCAATTGATAAAAAACACTCAATATTACCCTTAAAAATTATTTGACATAAAAAAGTAAATTCTCAACCTTTCATGAATATCAAAATAGTTCATCTGGAACTGAACCCAAGTTCCTTGAACTGTTAATATTTCTCCCTAATACTTAGCTATGGGATTGGTCTCTGAATGGATAACCAGTTCTTATTTGAAATATGTACTGACCTTGTGACAATTCATTTTGCGAGATCTGAAGCTATATTATGTTTGCCATTAAACATCTGAAAAATGTGCATTCATACATCAAGCCACCCCTTTTGACAGATGGTAGGAGTTTGCCAAAACTGCCTTTTGATTTGAAACAGAAACCTTTTTAAAGGCCATATTAAAGTTGAAATATTAAGTTATGGTTTTTATGTTGGATAAATAAAACATTTTGTGTAAAGCTATCTAACATTAGACTCTTAGGGCCAGTTTCATAGTCAAACTTAGTGCACCTCAAGTTCAGCTTGACATCTACCTAGATCAGAATGGAATGGGCCTGTTTTCCATTTGACTCTCACAAAAATTTGCAATAATCTTAATAAAAGACCTAAAAACACATGCAGTACAACTATAATATAGCAAACTGAAGCTGAATCAAATACTTGGGGCTATGTTTTAGGGTCAAGCTTACGATTTGTATTAAAATTGTATAATAAATAGTACATATTGAAAGTATATGTAAAATTATCAATTGAAAATAATAATACAGAAATAATAGCTTCACTATATTACATAAACCCTCATCCCCCATGATAATATTTCAAGTGCGCTGCAGAAAAATATTTTTTCCCCCCACATTTTAGTTGACATTCGGGTTGGATGCATACTTTTTTATGCTATTAGGATAGATATAAGGAATGTATAATTTTAGAGTAAATGTACCTGCACTTGCACGGAAAGAAGGAAACTATTTAGGAACAATAGCTCTGTATACCTGACCTTGACTCGAACCCCAACCTCCCTGTCTCTGGGAATTCATTCTGACAGAACAGAGACATGTTAAGCCACACAACCACTGATATGGTTAAGATGATGTCAATTTTATCATATGAAACCTAAATATGGTGACTCATAGCAATGTTAACAAATTTATATTCTCTATTATCTAAAAGATTTTTTTTGACTAGGATTTGACTGAAGTTCTTAGCGCTGGTCCAAAAATACTAGAATTGTGAAAGCAGTGTCTTGTGTTTCCCTGGCATTCATTTGCAATCATCCATGCATATATATATACCACAAACTACAGTGTGAAAACAATAGCAGGATATTTCCTATCCGTGTCGCAATGTAGCTTACTCTATAAACACACACAAACATCACACATTCACAATTTGTAAATACCACACATGCCCACATAGATACGCTTGGGTCACCACATAGCGTTGAAGGTGTAAATTAATGATACTCTTTTTTAAAATATGCCCTACACATCATCAGGAAAAGTAAATGTTCTTTGTCTTTAACGTGTATGTTTAAGTGATGTTTTTATGAGTTTGAATGTATGATTGTGTGCAAACTCTCATTTATTGTTTAAAATATCTTCTCAAACAACTTTTCATGATTTTAACTAATGGGTTTAACTCCTTTTGTCATTGGTTACTAAGAATAGGGATTGTTATGTGATCACTAATAATAACAATGTAATGTCTGCAACTTGCTACACGCTCTTCAAATTCTTCCTTGTCCGGATTTCTTAAGTTAATCTAAGCTACTATTAAAATATACAAAACCAATTGTTCTGTGTGTTTTACCTCCAGTTAGGGCTATCCGCAACTGACACTGACCCAAGGCCACAGGATGAAGAAGATGAATTTTAAAGGACACACTTTAACATTCTCTTTAGAGAGAAGATGGAAATGCAAATTGCAATTTGGAAACCACCATCAAGTGTACCTAAGCTGAGATTTGAAATCAATCTTGATATCCTGGTCCAAGTCATAATATATAGTTAGTTGTATCTAAAAACTTACTCTGTGACAGTGGCTCTCAAACTTTTTAGTTGATGTCATAAAATATCTTTTAATGTAAATATAGTTACAATATAAATGTAGGTGTTATATTTGTACATTTTTAGATATCATTTTTTTTAAATAGGCTAAATGTAAATATATATAATCTACCACACTAACTTCAACTTTTGGCACCTCATGGACCACATCGTAATACACTGTGAATATAAAATAAATTATTGTTCTACTTCTTCATTAATAATTGTTTGCGTGATTTAAATAACAGCACACCAAAATGCTTTCAATACATGCTTGAAAATAAACTTTGTGTTTGCTTAAAACAATTGAAATATTTCCCTACAAACCTTTTTACAAACCCAAATCACTTCTATTCAATCTCTGTTTGGGTATAAATGAGTGTGTAAGATTTCCGTCAAGGTTGTCTACCTGAATACTTGCCCTTGAAGTAAATGATTATGTTTAACCTTGTTTTAATGTGTTTTCCAACAGACATGGGTCGTTCCATGATAGCGCTCTTCATCGTGGCGTTCTTTTGTGTGTTTGTGGCGTTCTGGACTGGCGTGGCCGGATGTTGGAGGCGTTCACCTGGGAATATTACTTCCACAGCAATACTGATGTTGCTCACATGTAAGGATACTAGCAGCCTCTTTAAGAGCCCAGCTCATTCCGGATTAACCGGGATAATTGATACACTACTAAGTCGGAACCATAAATCAAATCAAGGGTGGGTTTTCTTCATTCTTCACTCGATAAGACTGAAATTAGGATTATTGAAGTCTTTTTTATTTTGTTTTTCAAGTTGTTTTATTTTTAAAATATGATAATGTGGTTTCTCTGGTCTCAATTTCACTGTTTTTTTTTTTATGAAGATTTAAAGAAAACTGCACTACAATGCAACACCTGGTTCGGGGTTTTACCTACTCAAGTTCAGGGGCATATCACTGGAGAGGCTGATGACACCCCGCTCCCCATTGTTGAGAAAAAGTTTGAAAGCTGGGAATTTTGTGGAGAGCCAAGATATTGAGTTGGGAGATTCTAGAATTGCTTTGTACCACAGTAGTTTTTTTGGATTAAAAGTTCTTTACCACAGACTTGTACAAACAAATTTTAAATTCCCCAACTGTCCCTACTGTTAAAAAGCTTCCAACTTCTTAACTCATCAGACATTGAAAAGATAAACCTTCTCTAATAGTGTATAGAAATACACTATTAGAGAAGGTTTATCTTTTCAATGTCTGATGAGTTAAGAAGTTGGAAGCTTTTTAACAGTAGGGACAGTTAGTTAATCAAGTTGGCTAGTAGTGTAGATGTCACTGCCTGTTAGATACTAGTAGACATAAGAAGGCTAGTTAATGTTCTAAGGATTATTACCTCCAGGAGAACTTTCTACCCCCCCCCCCCCCGCTCCCTCACACACAACACGCACAAAACAAATATATTTGTGTGACGCCCCTGCCTAAGTCATGTGTTGCATTATCTGTGTGGTGAGATGCATTAAGTTTTAAAGATTATGATTGAGTGGGTTTTGAAACTGAAAGCGGAAATAATAAAGTCTTATTTGGAACTAGTAGCATTTTAAAACCTACCCATCAATTTATATTTAGCAACATGAAAATATAAGGAATTAAAAAGTTGAGAAGTACTTTAGTGAAATGCTTTGGACATTGATAGAATTGTTAAATATTTATATTAAGTTATTTGTATCTATAAAGTTGTTCTCATTAGACAATTCTCAGTTTGATTTATCTTTAACGTGAAAAATCCAGAAATCTGTTAATAAAATGTAGCACCTCTTATAATAAGTCTTGAAGCTTTGAGGTAGTTTTAACCCAGTCATATAATCTCAGTCCAATTTACATAGTAAGGGTAAGAGTTTTATCTAATAGCTGGAAATGTTACTACATTTGTCTTCATATGTAAGGCCATGTAATGTGCAGCTGTCACTTTTGGTGGTTACCTATAAAATAACACCAGTAAGATAAGAATCAAATAGCCAAAGCTATTATTTATGCTTTTTACTGAGGATTATTAAGCTAAAGGCACCGGGTTTGATTCTCGTGTCCAGGTGTCATTTTTAAATTTTCAGAATAGGACCAGTAAGATAGTAACATCTTATCAATTTTTTTTCATAAAACTATATATTAGTATTTTCTAAAAGGTCCATCCTATGAGCATTGAACTGTGTTACAGGGAATTAGCTTACAAAATTTGGTTCTCTGGTTTGAGTTCAGCATTTTTTGTGTGTATGTTTTAGGTCTTCTGAGTGCAGGAAGTATGGGTTTGTGGCATGGAGTTGAGTACTACGAGAAGGAAAAAGTAGTAGGGGAACAGTTCTACCAACAGTGGAACAATGTGAGTGCACAACTACCATAATCTAACATAATTGTTATGCTTGTGATCTACTTAATGGGTTTTTCAATGAGCAATAGCAACATTTGGAAAGACCTTTAAATTTTCACTTTTATGAAATATTATATTGGAACCAATTTTAACAAATTAATACCTGTATTGGTGGGTGTGTGGCCTAAATATCGTGCTAATATAGTCTGGTTTGACTTGTTCCTACATTGTTCTAAATTCTACCGCTCTCATCCCTACTCCATTGATGTACATACTATCCATCAGGGTAAAATCAATTTTAATACAACTTCCAGGAACTAACAGCATGTAGGTCTATCGTTAATAGTTTCTCATACTTTGCCACTGAGCATTCATTGTTTTAGAATTGTTACAATACGTGGAATCATCCAACTGTGTCTTAAAAAATACTTAAAATAAGGTTTACAATTGTGTTGCATACATTTTGATGAGTATGGTAAATTCACTTTTATTTTCATTTCCCATGAGCAATTGTATAAATGTGCAAGGCACATTCTTAAGAGAAGAGGCCTACAGTTTTCTGACAAGACTGATGCACCCTGAAATTTTGATAATCATGTGTTTTGTTGTGTTTTAACTGTTAACTTAAAGGCTTACAGTTTTCTGGTAAGCAGGCCTTGCCCTTCTCTCCTCTTATCAATGTTTAATTTATGCATTTTTGAGTAACTAGAAAAATATTGTCATATCACACTGGAGGGCACACATTATAAGGCGTTAGGCTGGATTACCTGTGATGGGGGTTGATGTTTGAATCTTATTTGGGTACACAAGGGTTAGAGGAGAGGTTCCTTGTGTTTGTGGTTTTGTCATTTTCTCTTCATGCAAATGTGGGGGTACTCCCTCTAAAAATATCCTTCCTATTTATATCGTGTAGATTAAGCTGTTAATAACATTAGTATTCATTATAATTGATATTGTTTTGACATTTTCTCAAACTTTGCTCATCCTCAAGTTAAAATGTTGTATGGGTGAAGGAAGTAAAAAGGAGATGATGTAACAGTACATTTTATTTGACATTTTGGCCATATTTTTATTTAATCCACCACTGCAATGATTTTGAACAATTTTGGATATTAGTATCTAAAAGTATACTATTCCAATACTTATGGAGGTAAAGTATATTGTTACAGGTTGTATCAATTAAAATGGGTAAAACACAGGCCATAGCTACCAAAGGGCCCATCTCCTTTCTAGCTCCCTCATTGTTGTATTATGACATGTATGTTGTATCCATCACAACCAACAGGCTCTGAGAGGAGTGACCACCATCTGGTACGACTGGTCATACATCCTGGCGTGGCTCAGCGTCGGCTTCTCTCTTATCTCCTCTATACTGTTCTTCAGTGGGGCCAACTGTCTCAGGGCCGAGCGAGAGGCAGAGAAAGCTAAGAATGTGCAGTACATTATGCCAGGTAGCTGCACTGCCCTGCCACACTTTCATGACCTGTATCATCGTGCTCAGTGGTTTAGTAAACTACATCCCTAATATAAAAGACTTATAAATTTGGTCTCAAATTAACACTCCACAATCTAATAAATGGAAAAATCATTGTTCACCAAGAAAAAGCTGGCCAGGAAACATTTAAAAGTTTTGTATGGAAAACCAGGAAAATTCAAGGCATTTTATAATATAAGTTTTGTAGCAAGAGAACAATTTGTAAACTATAGTTGGTTTCTATTTTGAAATAAATAAACATTAGACAATATTTTTCAACATTAAACAATAAAAAAATGTATTTTCACTCTGATCTGAATTTGAGAATATTTCAAATATTTGATTCATCTTTGAGTTAAAGAAAATTGACTTTGCACACTCCTTAACATTGGCAATATATGTTTTGCTATATAGAGAGTAACTATGTTAGTATCAAAATAAATATATGGGGAACATTGAAATATTCACACAGTTGTGAGTTTTCAACATTCCACTGAGCACGCAAGTACAAGTGATGTCCTTGAAGTGTGGTGACTAGCTGTGATGTGGAGGTACAATGTAAGATTATGCAGCCTTTGGAATGGGGGAGTGGTTGGTTTGAAAAGTTCCTTGATTCAGTTCTATTCACATTATTTTTATTTGCTCCAAATAGCTCAGCTAGAATAATTGATTGATTTTAAAGTGACTTTAATAGTGTCTTGTTAGGACTTCTCATGAATAGTGCACACCACTGACTCATGCACCAGCTCATTTTATTTTATTTTATTTTATTTTATTTTATTTTATTTTAGTAATATGTTTAGGTAATATGCATGTTTGTGTGTGTGCTACGGTCTCCATTATTGCACATAAAGTTCAATGAAAGATCATAGATTTTCCAAATTAGTCAAATACATCTTAAATATACTGATGTTTCAAAATTACTCTATAAATATTACTTGCAACATTAAATGTTATAAAGATCTGATATATCTTGTAGATTTGAATGATGGATTTTGAAACTGTAAACAAGGAACTTTAACATATCACGTTTTTAAGGAAACTTAAGAATTGGACGCACGTTGAAACAGGTATAAAATATTTTGTGCATCTCACTTCTAAAATCTATCTTTCTTTACCCAACACATTATAGTTTCATATAGGTACCTTATTTTTCAACAATCATTGTATACACATCAAATAGTAATAAGCTACCATCAATTTTTATTTACATTTCATTAGTAAGTTACTAGCCTTTCTATGTTTGTCTGCGTGTAGCTACCTTAATAGAAACAATATTTTATCATATTTTAGTTTGTGGTTGATTACGATCATCTTATTCTACCACAATGAAAAAATGTGTCATTTCATACTCCTCAAATTGCTTCTCTATTTCTTAAAATATCACAATATTAAATGTTTTTTTAAAACGTTCATTATCCCCTCACGCAAAAATGTTTTCAACTAAAATTATAAGCGGGTGTCATCTCCTTAATATGGAAGTTAACAAAAATAACGAGACACTTCTTTTATATCATTCTAGAAGTAGTGAACATACTGCTAAACATTTAAACAAAATTTTGAAATGTTCATATGCATGTTTACACACGTTAGTCACTAAAAAAACTGAGTCATCTTGTTCCAATTTATTATTATTAAATATCTCTTGAATGTGCATTTTATGCATGTAGCTAATGGTTAACTTAATAGCCCTTTTATCCAAGGCTGTGAAATTTCTATGAACTGCATTTTACCTGCATATCGCAAACATGGCTCCTCCACCCTCTATCCCCATAACACTTTGACGACACTAAATCATTAACATACTTAACACAAGCTTTTTTTTTTCTCTTTGCCTACCTGCTTTATAATATAATGGAACCGCAAAGCAGGTGCTTAGGGAAAACTCCATCTTTTCTTACGATTGGTCATACATTGTGGCTTGGATCGGTGTTGGCTGGTCACTGGTGTCAGCCATCTTGTTCTCCTCTGCGGCCATTTGCCTTCGCAGTGAACGAGAAAAGGAAGAAGCCATGAACATGCAATATTTGATGCCGGGTAAGGGCTTTTTAACATTCCTCAAAGTGAAAACCAAAAACACTAATTACATTCTTAGTTGATTGGCTTTCATGAGTCTAGTTTAAACACCAGGTTACAATGTTTTTGTCTTAAACACTATATACAAACTCTCACACCTTTTTTTGTAATACTACCACATAATACAAAATAGTACAATAGATCCAAATATTGTCTCGCCAAAGAATTTTTAACGTTTGTGTTCATAATTTGTTTACATATTTTTGTTTTGTTTTTAACTGATTCCAACCATTTAAAGTACAGCACAACAACTTATATGCTATATACTGTGGTACATTTGTCTTTTTCAAATGAATTTTCATTTATCATTTATATCTGTGACACAAATATACTAAAAAGATCCTAAACAATATTAAGTATTTCTTCTTTTTCCATTACATTTAAAATGTATGATGAATTAAAAACTATTTAATAGAAATATCTGTTGTATTGTGAAATGATACATTCTATTCTAGATAAACTGCATGACGGGTTAAAAAATTCTTCATCCGATCATATAAATTGTCAACAAAATGATGGCTAGATAAGGTTATTATTCTTCTATGAACTATCTAATATCTATCTAAAATAGTGTTTTGTGCATAACATTGTTTTAGCAATACTGATACAAAATAGTTTGAATGAGCCAGCCCTAGAAAATAATTATTTCACTGCAGCAAGTTAAGTATTTTCCTTGTAATGAGTTAAAAAAATAATTTAAAATATGCTTAACCCAAACTAACCTAACAAAAGTAGACTCTTGCGAACACAGCCTACTCTAACCTTGCATGCGGCATGATTTCCTGCTGCTACACGGAAAGTTGAGCTTATTTGTTAAAAAAAAATATTTTAATTTTTACTAGTATCTATAATATCAAAACTAGAATTCTATCATCGCATTTGGTAGTGTTTTTAATAAATTTTGGTATTGGTTTAGCTCTGAAATTACTTAGATTTCATAAGTGTTATCACATTTTACAATTCCTTTGTTCTTTTAGTTTCTCTGAATGTCTCATTCCTCTTTGTCATTTTCCTTTAGTCCTTTTTGTGTTATTTGTTTTATTATCCTCTTTAGTAAATTGTTTTGCACATTTAACACTTCCTCCTGAAGACATTAAATGTGAAATATGTTCCTCTTTTCCCCAGTGATGTCATTGCAAAGTGTGAAATATGGACTCTGGTCATCTTTTTTCAGTAATGTTGGTTTAAAATGGTTTCTGAGATCCTATTTTACTTGAAAGGTCATATTGTGTTTGTTAATAGCATTATTTCCTGTGTCTTTTGGAATGTAGACTATTATACCTGAAAAGGTAATAGTGATTTTGTTATAAAGAGGTAAGTTATACCAAAGCTAGAAAATATTATTTAATATTGTAATTACAATAGAAATTTTATGTGTTATAGCTAGAGCCATATACGTATGTTAAACATATTCAATAATTTTGAAACATTTCAATGATAATTATAACTAAGTATCAAAAAAATTATAAAATTGTATCTATATTATAATTAAAACATTCTTTTATTTTAAATTTATATTGTGACATACTTTGATTTTAACTACAAAACAAAATGGTTTACATTGAATGGTCTTTTCAAGCAATTGTTACAAAAAATTTACAAAAAATAACTTTTTTCTTCAATTAATAATGATTTTACTGTGTATTGAAAATGGGTAAACCCATATTTTCCACAATAGATAAATTTTCGGCCATGCCGGCAATTAAACCCAGGCCCTTTAGCTCAGTAGGCAGACACGCTACCGACTGAGCTAAGGTGTTGGATTTAATGAGCTACTTAACTATTTTTATTTTCATTAGCCTTGGCATGAATGCACCTTCAATTGAAGATAATTCAAAATCAACGAAAATTAATTAGCTTAACAGTTAAAAGTAGTTTTAGAGCTCTCTTACATTATTAATGTGTAATTAATGTGAAATTTGATATTAATTTTAACAATTTGATATTACCAAATTATTTATAAGTGAAACTGCTGAGAGCATTTGAATTAAATAGCTTATACTTACCATTGTGTTTTAAAAATTGATTTGTATATACTTTATATCAAGAGGAAGCTTGAAAATGATGAGCCTACAAAACTTTCCATATCAATCCCCAGCTTTAATGAAGATCTCACTTCGAAGCTCAAAATCTGAGTACTTGCAGAGCTCTACACAGCACTAATACAACATAATAATCATTAACTGTTTACAACCTGTGCCTGGTTGGCTTAGTACCTTTTCACCATTCTTCCTAGCATACTCTATTCCATTCTTCTCCTCTCACTTGCACACTTGCTGTTATCTGCTCCTTGGTCTCTCTTGTCATTGTTCCCCTCCAAACTTCAAGGCCGACATTCTCCTTACTTGTGTGTGCCAGCTCACCTGCTCTTAGGCTTCTATTTCATAAACCCCCTCTAGCCTAACTCATTCTAGAATGTATTAATTAATTATCCTGTTGTTTATTTTCTGCTGACATCTTACAGGCTCCTTAAAAACTTCATTCTAATTGCCTGGACAATTTCCAGGTGTCTTACATCAAATGTTCAGTTTCCTGCTACACACTTAACTATGGGTAAAAAGCATGCCCTTTACAGCACTTATTTACACTTCAGAGCTACTTCTATTTTCCATAGCAGGTTTCTTATGCACTTGTAAAGAATCTCCATGGTGGTCGTCTTTTCACCCAATTTTCTCTGCTACCGCACCTTGCCTCAAGCACCCTTCCAAGACTTTACACAATAATACATTAATTTAACCAAATTCACTCTTGTAGGCACATAATAACAGTCATGGAACAAACACTATATGGATTTTAATCATTTAACATTAAAAAGAGGGACATAGTCCACACTTAACACTGCTTATACTGGACAGCGATAAAACATGGCTACTACTATAATCCCTCAACCAAGGTTTTGTTCTTTTAGAACACTTCAGGAGGAATTGAAAAATGTGCAAAACAACCCTAAAAAGAAGGAAACCAAATAATAAAAAAGGCTCAAAAAGAAAATGGGTTAAAAAGTGATAGGTATTGTAATAGGAGCATATGAAAGAACTGATACACATAACTAAATAAAATGTAACAGATTTGAACGTATTGTAAATAACTCACTAAGGAAAACCTCTTTAAACTCCGAGGCACATAATTAATATTAATACATTGATGTATATTTGTTTAGTATACCCTCAGAAACAGCAGTATGCATACACAGCAAGCTACCCTGCCCCAGCTGCGGCATATCCTGGGCCATACTACCATGGCTCTCAGTATGGTCCATACAACTATTAGTTTCATCTAGTAGTGACATCGAGAACTAATCAGAGGTGCTGGACCTTGAACTTAACATTGGGTGTTCGAAACAACAACCATGACATAAACAGATTGGCTCAATTTATAGAACAAGAGCTCTTTAACAGACATGTTTTATTTATATAATCCTAAAGAGATAAAATACTACTACTGTTAACATGGTATGTTTCCCTTTACTATGATCTGTTTTCTGTTTAGCTATACATTTATTTGAACTAGTATATATTTTTTTATTACTTGTATAGTCAGTGTTCACAATTGAAAGTTGAACTACTGTGTAGTCCAGCATCCAGCATCAATAACATTTGTTGGCAGTTTATAAGACAACTCTTAACTTAAAATATATTAATTTTAATTACAATTAAAAATATGTTGAATTAATCAATGGAAATATATTTAATTATTTCAACAAAATTAATTAGTTTAATCCAAACATGTAAGATATATAAATCATTTGATTATATGCTTATACAGGGCATATATGACACATGGAAGCCAGGTAAATTTTTAAAAGTCAATTGAAATTTCAAATATTTTTGCAATGATTCTTAATATACAAAGCAGACGGGCATAAAACAATTTAAACTACAGCTTTATATACAATTAATGTGGTTTTGTGAAGAGGACTGACGTACTTGCCTTTAATAATTGTGTCAAGAATATAATAAAAAAATTATTAGTTCTTTTGTGTGTATAGCTTTGCATATAAAATAAACTGAAAAATCTCGAAAAGTCGGGAAATTTCAAAACTATTAACTTTGCTAGTAATACTTTACTAAATTAAACCAATCAAATTAATGAATGTAACACATTAATATAACATCACAACTTTATACAAAGGTTTTATAATAATTGTGTAAAAATATGTGCAAATCAGTTATATACTCCTTCATTGTATCTCCTTAAGGAAATTCTTTTCACTTTTTGAGGTATTTTGTTACATTTAGAAGAAGGTATAGGAAAGGTGGATAGAAACACAATATGGCTTTTACAAAGAAAAGACGAACACCGTTCACACTTTACATTGCTGCCACTGGACAAAGAGGTAATGGCTGCCTCTTGATGAAGCACTAGATTGATTTTCTTCAAGAGAACTATTATCT
The DNA here is from genome assembly GCA_039000515.1 of Timema cristinae. Lineage (NCBI taxonomy): Eukaryota > Metazoa > Arthropoda > Insecta > Phasmatodea > Timematidae > Timema > Timema cristinae. The sequence goes on along the minus strand of JBCFYV010001432.1, from coordinate 98,639 downwards.
CTTTGTACATTGCCAGCAGTGTAAAGTGTGAACTGTAGTCTTCTTTTCATTGTAAAAGCCACATTGGGTTTGTCCCTTTTATATATTTTCCATCCACCTTTCCTCTTCCTTTTTCTAAATATAATAAAGTACTCCTTCATTGGGGATGTTTCTTTTATTAAAAGCTAAAACAAAAGTATTTAATTTGTATAGTCGATGATAGTTAAATTTGCTATCTAGTTCTGAAGCGCAAATTGACACTGGACAAAATAATTGTTTAGTTAATTAATTATAATTCTTTAAATGTTTTGACTTAAGAAATATACTTTAAGTCTAATCCATAAACATATTTAGATATAGCTTCCTGTGCTAAACTTAATTTATTTAACACAGTATTACATTGAAATTGTTTTTATACTGTGAAACCTTGTTATCAAACACACATTCATTAGTTTTATTTAATTTAATATTGACTTAATAGAACCTTGTAAACCAAAGTTATACATTTTATTAATCACTCTTTTTCTATAATTAATATAGTGCGATTGAATGAAAAACAAATTTATATTATTTTCAATACTTGGTTAAAATATAAAGTAGTTTCAAAAAGCTAGTCAGAATCAGATTTACTTATTCTTATTTACTTTAGTTTGGTATTCCATTATATATAAAATATAAAATAATGACAACAGGCCCACCTGTACGACTTTTGGTTGACATTTTAAAATAGCCTTAGAACAAACTTGTTCGACCCGTATTTACCAAGTTCACTGCCTTGCTTTGCTAACTTCTGGTTTTATTGTTCCTTTGTTCAGAACAAACACTTAAGAAATGAACTGAATGTTGAAAATAACAGAGGTGACTCTAAGTTTTGGCAAAGCAATATTAGGTGAAATTTTCTGCTTATAGTAACAAAGGCATTTTGTGTCCACATAAAACTAAATGACTTTAAGCATAATAATTAAGTAACAAAACTGTAAAATCGTAACAAAGCCACTTTGCTTAGTGTGTAACATTGTCACAACCCCTGCCCCACCCTACCCTCAAAATGTTATATTGTTAGTAGCAATCCTTTTTTCAAGAAAGTAAGCTGTTTACTTCTGAAACATGCACAGCTTAAAGTTTGTTTGCTTTAAAAAAAATACTTAACCAATGAAACAATCCACATTAGAAGAGTGTTAAGTATGTGTCCAATTGCTGTAATTCACACCAGACCTCGCTGGGGATATTATTCTTAAACTAATCGCAGTAGTATTATTTGTTTTGTTTTTTCCTTGACCTTTTTAAATGATGAACATATTTTGATTTTTCTGTGATGGTTTATTAGATGCATTTGAATGATTGTGGTGAGGACTTAATCAAGTTCACATGGGCATTGATATTATGAATGTGGGTGCTTTTTTATTAGAGTTAAAATAAATATTTAATAAACAGTTTATATAGGAACCCATGTGCATTCACAATTTAGATTATTATTTTAGGTTAACCAGATACACATTAAAAATACATGGTTCTTTTATTTTTATATCAAAATTGAATGCTGGAAAGTTTTTTATAATTTGAAAATTTCTTTAATGTATAGCTAAAAATATACTTTTCACACAAAACTTGTTTATAGTGATAGTCATAGGCAAAAAGAAAAAATCAGTTTTCGTTGTGGTTGGAAATTTAGTTATTTTACATTTATACCATGCTACCACTAATTTGAAACTTGATACCATTACCTATACACTGATTTTGGTTGGAAGAACAGTAGAGGAAATTCAAACATATTTATTTGTGGCCAACATTGATAACATTTTACTATATTATTTGTGTTATATTCTAGGTATTGATAATATCTATCAAAAGTGACAGCTGCAGATAACATTACTTGATGTATGAATCTATTAAAATATGATTTAGTAACTTTATTAACTAACTTTTACTGTTCTTCCTACAAAACTCATACTATAGTTAGGTACTCTATTTGTATTTAAAATATATTTTATTAAATACTATGTCTGGGATTTTTACTAGTACAAAACTAGTATTCATAAAGTTAATTCACTAGTATATCTATTGACTGGATAAAATATTTCGACCATAGGCATAAAAGCTAAGGCAAGGAGCTTCCCCTCCCACCCAATTCTGTCTTTTCAGCTTTATTGGCCTCTGGATAAGAACTCCAAGATTTAATTTTCAAGTCTGATTGTATAAGTTTGATAATCTTTGCGCAATTTGTCTACCAAGATCTTTTTGTGCCCAGGCCGCAAACAAGGTATACACCAGACCCACAACTGCTAGGTTAAAATGGCTGCTCTCATTGGGAGAGCTCGAGTCCTTCATCACAGGGTTCATGGCGCAGTCAATCTCGAGGGACAACATCCCTATTGAGCTGCTATTTTAAAAAATGGTTTTAAAGAATGACAAAAATTGCCTTTTGGTATCAATAAACAGCTATCACTCCTATTCCCATACCCAACCCCCTAAATAAACTTACTCATACGTCAAATTACAAAGAAAACATGAAATACAATGGTCCTTATTTTGTTCTTGTGAATGTTTGCATATTATCTAGTTGTAATCGACTAGTTACTCTGAAAATGTTTGTTCATTGTAAGGGGTGGGGTTGGGAAGGGGAAGGGTGAGTTATAGGGGCAGAATTTCTGGTAACATAATTATTGTGTTCTGACCAGCATCCCTTTACAACGAACAAGTTGAAAGTGAGTTGTTTCACCTGTAAGTGCTGTTATCACTGAGAACTAAAACTATCACTCCCCAGTGTGGACACAACCTTCCTCAAAACAGTGCAGCAAAACTCCCGTAATGCTGATTGTCAGGGTCTATACCTTGTCTGTGACCCACTCATTAACTTTAGGCTTAACTTTCTAAAGGACATATAGAACTGCTACTAAAAACTATCAGATGACACTTGGTCTGATTTTTGCTCTGCTGAATCCTATAGGGTTTGTGTTTGTACACACTATTGAAATTAATACTTGGTTTGGCCTAAACGTGCTAAGTCAAAGGTTCCTGGTTTGATTCCGAAGTTTAAATATTTTTGAACCTAATCAGATATTTGATTTGTGTTTGTTAGTGAAAAATGTGTTTTAAACTTACATAATATATCACTTTTGATGAAATTTAATAACTTTCTATTTAAAATGTTTCAGAAAATGACAGCATTATTATCTTTATTAATAGTCATTATTCACTAGCCATTGTAAAACCTTCACCTAGTATGTTCACATAGGCAGCAGTTATAAATATTGTACAGATGACTAGATTTATAGTTTTTATTTCCATTTATAGAAGTAGTTTATTTATTAGTTTTAAGTTATTTTATTAAATTTGTAAAAATAAGTTTATCAACTATTATGAAATTAATAATTTAATTATACTCAAATGTTAGTATTATGTTTTGTATATTGATAAATGTTTGGAAACTTAATAACACAATTTTGTGAAAGATTTCATCACTTAGATTTTGTTGATATGTGGGAGGATATTTAGTTAATAGTTAGGGCAACCATTTTCAGATAAATGTATTTTGCATTTTAGTTCTAAATGGTATTTTCAGAAATTTGATTGTGTCAATATGACTATGCTTGCTATCATTTTCGAATGTGGTTTTAATATCTATATTTGGCTATTAATTTATTGTTACCTGGTTATTTTTTTTACTTGGTGCATCATTTGAAAAAGTTGGCACTGAATTTGAAATACTATTATATAGATTTTTCAAGTTTATATAATGTGTTTGTCATGTTTTAAAATAGCTACAGTGTGTGTGTCCAGAGCAAGTTTACTAATGCAAATTAAATTTATCTGATTGAAATGGTCACATTTCAAAAATAGGTCATGGCTGCATCCAAAATAAACACTGGTTGTAAATGAAACTGCCATTTGGGTAAATATTTTATCAGGTCATTTTTACAAAATTTAAGACATGTAATATGGTTGATATTTTTTTAAAATTTTAAGGAAATGTAATAATTTATATTTCTTTATGATTGTGTATAGAGCAATAATTAAATTACCTTTTCTATTCAAACATTTCTTAGTCAATTACTATTTTTACTACTACACTTATAGATAATAAATGAACCTATAGTTGCTGGCAAGTATAGACTTACAACTTTTTAGTTTATTCTTGAGAATTAAAATCACGTTTGGCGATAAGGAAAAAACATACATTGTTGTTTTAATCATTAGGGTTGTGGGAAGTCCACTTTTTCCATTTGAAGCAAAGATGAATCTAATAATATGAGATATTCCCAAAGCTTGGTCAAAGTTTGATTATTTTTAAAAAAAATGTTTAATGTTGGATAAAAATATGCATAGCTTTCAAAATTTAGGTATAAAATAAAATTTACGTTATACTATATTTCAAGCACAATTTCATCTTGGAATTATAAATTACGTTTTATTCATAAAGTGCAATTTAATTTTTTTCATACACACATTAATTTGTGATGGAAATAACTGAAGGAAAAGAATAATGTATGTTTTAACTTTAAATTATTTTTTTGGCGAAGCATCATATTTGTCGAATCCAATATTTTACTTTTTAATCAAAGTCGAAGCAAAATAAATATTCAAAGAAAACTCTGAAGTTTTTGAAGCTTTGCAACCTGTTTTAGTCATAAGTTTGTTATGTTCTGCATGACTTTAACTATGAAGTCATTGCATTTTGAGTAGATAACCATGAATAAGTACTGTAGTTTTGCATTGGGTGTTTATGGGTAGTGAGCACAACCATTTTATTACAAGCCAAGTCTCACTCATCTTATTAGGCATGTTTTAGCCTCTACTGGTTGAGGCCTACTGATGTTGGTCAATTTAATATTTTACCACTGACATTGTTTTCATATTTGTCTAAGTCATTTGATGATTATTTGTTTATTTAATTAATGGAATTGAAAACTAATCATTTAATGATGAAAAAGCACTTTAGAAAAACCACACTCACCTCACTTTTGTCAATAAATACATCATAAGAGGTTGATGCTAAAGCCCACGTGCTTCCCTCTGTGGAGCATAGTCTCAATCAGATAAAAAGCAACAAGGGACATACCTCATTTGTTAACAGATTGTGTAAGTACAACTATCTTTATTTTAAAAAAAGGCTAAACTTTTTATTGAAAAGAGAGACTAGATCATTATTCATCTTACTCTTTTTCATCATCAACTGTTTCAAGCCTGAGGCTGGGTCACGTTAATAAATGCCTCCATCTTCCTTTTTCCTTCCACAATTATTATCTCCCATTATTTTCTTCTCATTTACACACTTTCTGTTATCTGCTCCTCCCATCTCTTAATTGGTCTCTTGTGCTGTCTTTTCCCCACATACTTCACATCTCATTAATAAATAATCCTATTTAAATCGTTGTTTTTAACAATATTTAGAGATAGGACACAGAAAACTTTGACTTAAAATAAAAAATTTCAAACAATTGGTAAAAGGAATCATATAAACATGTATATTTTGAAGAATAAAAATAAAAAATATATTATTAATATTGTTGATTGACCATACTAAAAAAAGCGTTATCTTTATTGTTTATAACGTAATAAACGTGACAAAAAAAAAGCATTTGTCAGTGGCCTTAAGGCACTTTTTTTTTTTTTTTTTTTTTTCCAATATTAAATATTTTCTCTTTAAATAAAACTATATGTGTTATTTGGGGGTGACCTGGTGGTCTAGGGGTAAGGTGTCAGACTTCTATGCTGGGGTCCGGGGTTCAATCCTCGGTCCCGGCACAGATTTATCTGATTACCAAACCCTTCCTTCACCTCTGACAAGACATCTTGTGAATGTGGGGAATGTCAGGCCTCCACCGTGGTTCGGATTCCACGTTAAACTGTAGGTCCTCCATTTCATCTCACTATCACCCTACCATTACACATTAGCGTAAGTGCGTATAACCCGAACGGGTAGTAAAACGCGGTGCTAATAATAATAATATATGTCTTTAAATATTTGAGGATTCGAAAGAAAATTTAAGATTCGGATTTGAGAAATAAAGGCTTTGACCCATCTCTAATTATATTGTTATTAATTTGAGTATAAGAAAGATCAAGGTGCCATCTAAATATATAGAGAATGCCCTCATAACCTGCATAGGTGGGCATGCTAACTAGATGCCAAATATCAGGCTCATCTAGTCTGGTTTGCTGATAATGGGGAAGTAGGGTTTTGAATTCCAGCTGGGTGTGCTAATGGTATTTTTCGCTAGACAACTTTCCACTCTTCTTCCATGTGAATGTGTCCACATTTATTTCATTTTTATCTTCATCTGTACTCTAATAGAGAAAATACATTAAACTATTACTGGGTGAGTAGGAAGTGAACAAATGAAGTTACCCTCTTATAATAAATAGTATTGTTTAAAAAATTAAAATTAGCTATAGTCATACACATCAATATTAAAAAAACACTTGCTTGCATGTATATACTTTAAAAAAGTGTTATAAAATACAAAAGGACATTCACAAGACATTTAAATACAAATGAGACATTGGCACCCATTAACAAAAAACAATACAATCTAATTACTGATCCCGCCCTCCGCAATGGTGAATCTGTGAAATAAAGTTCTTCAACTCTTTTTATTTTAACCCCTCCTTCAATGTTCTCTGCTATCTTCTCCTTAATTAAACTCTTGTTTTGAAACCAAGTGCTGTTCCAATTTTGAACATGTGGCAAGCTCGTTGAAGTAATTGGACCAACACACCCAACACATCTTTAGTACATTGTACCACAGCAAAAACTCTTCCACTAAAAACAAACCATCAGGATTTACATATAGGAAAGGCTTCCAGATCTTGAATCAAACAATGGCTGTGTGAATCAAAAACATCTCAACACAAGTTGAATCAAAACCAACAACTGAAATTAAATTATTTCAATGTTGTAGGAACCCAAAGAATAAATTGCTAACTATTGACATTTATAAATAAATAATGTTATAAATAATGTTTTGGTTTATAAAGGTTCTTATTGATTCCTAAAAGTTATGATAATTATAATAATTTCCACATTTTTCTGCCTTTTCTTTGACTTTATCATAGTTTGAAATATCATAGGTTTCGTTTCCTCAGTGTGTTTTTTACGCAATATATTTTTCTTCCTGGGGAATTAAAAAAGTTTTAGTTATCACTCTGTAATAAGGTCAGATTCTTGAGGAATAATTATTATTCCTCAATTATTACTGTTTATGTTGTATAGTTATGTACTCAATAGGCTAATAAATTATTAACATTTCAAATTAAAACTTTGAATTGAAAGTGAGAATATTGCCATAACATTATTTTAATACAATATTAGTGAAGCCTAAAATAGCCCCTATGGACTTATTTATATATTTGGCAGGGTGGCAGACAAAGTATATAATTTATTTCAATTTTTTAGGCAAATCAACCTTAATCTTTTCATTATTTCTTTATATTTTTGTCATATTAATTGGGTGGTTTGCCTGTATCAACCTAGCACTATATAATGTAGTATAGTTGAGGTTTTTTCAATTGAAAATACACATAAAAAAAGAGTTTCATCAGATACCTATATTGAAAATATATGAAAATAAAATTTAAAAAATGGAAATATTGGTTTGTAAATTAGAAATAACCAAACATGATATAAAAATAAGAACACTCAGATAAAAATGTAATGGAAAAATAATTAAAATGGTTTCAACACTAATGTCTCCAAGACATTAAAATAGCACTGACACAAAAAAAAGTTAATAAAAGTGATTTTTAATGAGCTAAAATATCCCCAAAATAAGCCTTTGTAATAATTTTAGTTACCCTATAAGAAAACATAAGAATCACAAGCGTTTAGAAATTTTAATTATTTAATTTATTCCTTAATTTAGTAATAGCACACGTGATCATTCTGTTCCAATTTCGTTCCTCTCTGCATGCACCTTTTGTGTGCTCTCACCAGAAATGTATCTTACTACAAAATTTATTTCAATTCAATTTTTAATGCTTGTAAATTTTATGTCCATAGTAGAGATGGGTTGAATCTACTCTCTCGAATCCGAACCTACAATCTACAATCTATTTTTGAATCTCGAATATCAAATTCGGATCATAGCAAGTTGTTAGAAATTTTAATGATTTACAAATAGACCTACATTTCACAACATAGGCCTAAGCTGTAAATTAAGATTTATTTCAATCATGCTTTCAATTTAATCAACCCCAACCACCCCTCGCAAAATACTGGTTAAAATCAAACCAAATTAAACAATCTAGACTTATATTATTGTTTGAAAATCAAATAAAACAAAATTTGAGTATCTCTTAAGTTATTTTTAAAAATGTTAATAGAATGAGTTAAGTTTCTTAAAAAAAGATGTGAAATGAACAAACAGATTAGGTCTAGCTAACTTTTGATCAACTTTAATCATCTTGAGGTATTATAATTTATTTTGTTAAGAAATCTAAAATAAAAATACAAACTGAATTTTTAAAAGAAAACTAAAACAACATGCTTAACAACTAAACATACATTGGAAATAGTGAACTCAATAATGCTTAAGTATTATCATTATTTTCTTTTATATCGATTGTCGCATAGAAAACAAGAAATATATTTGATTCTTGCGATATATTGATTTCTGAGAATACATTCTATTTAAAACAAGAACATATTTTCAACTCTTGCAATATGTTCATTCCTACTTTATTAGGCAAGCCTGTGTTTGAATATTTTTACAATTACTTCAATAAATTATTTGAAAAAAATAATAAACTTAGTTAAAATCAATTTAAGAACATATTATGAATTAGCAAGTTGTTATTTGATTCTTAAAACTCTATAGCACTTATTAAGTGATCAGATTACCTGAATATATTTTAAACAAATAATTGGTATACAATATGTAGGCCGGTAGGTGTAAATAAACAGTTTTATCTGTTGACAGAATTTATTTTTCATGAAACCCAACAAAATGTCTAACTTAACGATTGTATGAAATAAATTGGGGTTCTTTGCATAGTTGTAGATAATTAAAACCAGTTGGGTAGTAAGAATGAACAGTCATGTTTATTTAATCATCACTCTGGCTGCTGGTGAGGAAACATACACACTATGACTATTGTGTGTAATGTATTATTCCTCTTTAAAAAAAGAAAGCTCTAATTTGTTTTATTTATTTTGAGCTTATTTGTAATTATAGTTTTGATTTTCAGTTTTTGAAGAGTTTTAATGTGTTCATTATTTATAAGATTGTTTGTGAGGTGAAAGTTTCAGAAGTAAGCATGCACTGAAACGGTTGAGTCCAAGTTTCCCATATGGTTGGAAGGGTAGGGTATTAGGCACGTTAAATTTTCTACAGCTAACAATTATAATTTTTTAGAAAAAAATATTTTATTCATGTTTATGACTTTTGTCTGACAAAATAAGATTACGGATTAAGTTGAGCTTTTCAAGTAGGCCTAACTTAGTAATTTTTTAATT